>JAJMDO010000055.1:45266-96806 GCA_030573635.1 Blastobotrys ciferrii | reverse complement strand
ATCATCACCAAAAAAAAAAAAAAAAAAGCCCTAACCCTTATCAACTGTGCACGTGACATGTTTAAACGTTCAGCTTAGTAATATGAAGGTATTTCTGGGGGCACGCCCCCAGACCCCCAGGGTCCGCTTCGCGGATTTTGGGAGAGTATGTTTTCAAGCCTTTTTCAATGAATTGGACAGTAGAGAGGGTGAACTGCTTGGATTAACAAACAAGCAAACGGAGAAAGATCAATGTACTGAGACTGTTAATCGTAGTTCTACCTTGTATTGGCTTTCTAGATTTTTTCTACAGCACCATCTTTCTTAAAAATAAGTTCTAAACATTTTGGTCCATAGTGTCGCTTTAGAGCTCTTGCTGGGGATTTGCAGGGGATATCCTTGTGCCCCACAGCCCCCAGGGCTCGCTTCGCTCGAGGTTGTGGGTAGTATTCAACAGTTCTATTCGTTGAAGCCCCGCAGGGCCACGGGGGTGCAGGGGGCTGGCCCCCTGCAAATCCTAACCCAGATGTTGCATTCTGACGGCACTCATGACTCTGCGAAGCTGAGGCGAATAGAGAGCTTTCAAAATCTACAGTTTTCCTTCCTTGTCTTGAAACCTACCATGCAGAACTAAAGTTATTTGATAGTATTATCGACTCTTTAGGGTGTGAAACCTCCAACCCCTAGTGGGCCCGTTTCGCAGATGGTTACTGTTCCCCTAACTTCTGCGGCACAGAACTAATTTTTTTTGCTTCTTTTTTTTAAAGAAGGGGCGGCTCATAAATGCTCCATATTCCTGATTCGTGGAAGGTTTAGATATCAAATGATACACCCCACGGAGCAGCATTAACGTTTTTTACTTCTCTGTAGAAAGAAGATCCAATTAAAGCCTGTATAAAGCATTCTTCAGTCGCCGTTTTGCATTTTTTAGACACAGTGTCATATATAGAAAAACTGCACTTTGTGGCTCCTTGTTAGGAGAAAGTTGGACACCATAAGCTTGAGGAAGCTGGCCCTAGGGGATAGGGGTCATACCCCAATGTATTAGTTCTGGGTCAGGTTTTGCCGGGGCCAGCCCCCCTGCACCCTCATGGCTCTGCGAGGCTTCAATAGAAAGAATAGAACACGGCCCATAAGCTCGAGCAAAGCGAGCCCTGGGGTCTGGGGCGTGCCCGCAGAAAACAAGGGTTCTGTTTTTTTAATATCTGGCCAAAGTAGAAAGCAGATTCCGTACGACGGCTCACCGACGCTATGGTTCAGATGAGTATTGACGTCGGAGGGCCGTGGCTTTCGTTTCTTTTTGTATAAGAACTCGATTGCAAGTAACTAGCCAATGAGATAAAATCGGTACGGCAACTTGGCATGCATCTGAAACAGACACAGGAGCCGATCTGATATATTGCGGCTGAATGTTACTAATGGCAGCTCTGTGCACATGTGGAATATATAACGGCGGCTGCGCTCTGGTGGGTGTAAGGAATTCTGCCCGAACCTCCCAGCTTCCTGAGCTGCACCAACCCCGAGACCGAATGACCTCGGGCCGCATTTCTGGTTTAACAGCCAGACCCACTTTTAGCCGCTTGCCAGCGCGTCCTATATTACTTAGTTCTTCTATATTCCCTTGTTAGTCAATCAACATACATCTAGTCTTATTTCTTACCTCTTTGCTCGCGACCTCTCGCCTTGCCGGAGCCGTTGTCTTACAGTGGGGTGCTTATAAAGGGTGGGAAGCTAAAAGAGGAACTGTCATACCTATAGGGATTAGTTGAAAATGGGTCAACCGCCAGCCTACAGTCAAGTTTCTTGTGAAACAAAGCCACCAAAATACAGTGAGTCAGCAGAACGAACGGAACAGCCAACGCAAACTAAAAAGAAGAACACGTTCAAAAAGGCGATGCATAAGCTCGGAAAGGGTGCTCGAGAAGGCTTTACAGGAACCACTGATCCAGTCTTACATCACAAACCCTAGGCCTATAGGGTGTATATTTAAATCAATGCTACTACACTAATCATCGCCCCGGCCATCTCTTGCCAGAAGAATAAAATTCTAGTTTAGGATTTCAAGGGGACAGCCAGCCCCTGCACCTCCGTGGCTCTGCGAGACTTCATTGAATAAAACCCAACTACGTACAACCTCGTGAGAAGCAATCCCAGGGGCCTGAACACAGAAAAACAATTCTTGGTTAGGATTGCAGAGAAATGGCGCATGCCACGCTCTCGGTCTCGTGAAGAGCTTCCCTTCTGATGATCCTGCAGAGAAGATCCACCCGAAGCTCCGACGTGTGGGGCCCATGCATAATGCCGGCAAATCGTGAACCAATCAACAGGTCTAACCGGCTACAATCGCAACCAAAACAGTATTATAGGCATATATGAACCCAAATCCTTCATATCACAAGGTCGTCATAGTTTAGCCGCTAGTCCAGAGACAAACTAGGCGTCCCACGTCTTTTGTTACGTCTCAATTACTACGTCTCAGTCATCATCCCGATCTTAAAACCTTTTTAATCAAACACAAGCAAGCTAGTAGACATTATTTCCTCGACAAAGAAGCAAACAGCCTTGCTCTATTTCTCTGAATTCTGTTCCAACCTCGGCCAGAACAGCCCCAGAGTAGGGCCTGTTTATCACATATACCGGTTTCTTCTTTTTCCAGAACTCCCCTATCGTTCCGTGAAGTGGAACCACGGAGCTTTGGGGGCTTGCCACCAAGTGCCCTAACACTCTCAAAGGCTCTTCTTTTTCCAGAAAAGAAGCAAAAAGCGTTGTTCTGCTTCGCAGAAGACTACTCCCCTATCCTTCCGCGAAGCGGAAGCACGGGGTCTGGGGGCGTGCCCTTAAGAACCCTAACACTCTCAAAGGCTCTTCTTTTTCCAGAAAAAGAAGCAAAAAGCGTTGTTCTGCTTCGCAGAAGACTATGCGCGGGTCCCGCTAACCTTCCGCGAAGCGGAACCACGGGGGTTTGGGGGCGTGCCCCCAAGAAGAATGTATAAGCTAGTATATATACATAGTCGATCCATATATATAATTGACTAAATTAAACATATGCATAAAAAGGTCCCTGTATGCCCGTAAAAGATTCTCTTGAGTACTAGTTATAGATTTTTGTGGGTTAGGGTTGCTTAGTAATCTGTTGGCAAATTTTGTATGTCCCGAGGGCCGGAGGGTAGTCGGGGGCTAGTATAGAGATAAGATGGCACCTACAAAGAGGATTTTGTGTTTGCATGGGTTTGTGCAGGTAAGAAGAGAAGAAGGAGCAGTTTGTGGTAAAGGAATGTTAACTAAGAAGGGTAGAATGGGCCGCTGTTTGCCCGAAAGGCGTCGGGAGTGCGCAAGGCCCTGAAAAAGATTGGGTATGAGACGGTATTTTTGACAGCACCTGTAAAGGTGGAGACTGCTGATCTTCCGTTTGATGTCAGTGTCAAGTCACTTGGTGGTTCTGAAGGAGGAGGAGCTGATGAGGAGAGCTCGATGCGCTCGTGGTGGCCCAACAGCGAGTCATCGCCAAATTATTACAAATTAGATCAAGCATTCAAGGCAGTCACAGATTCTATTTCAGAGCATGGACCTTATGACGGAGTGCTGGGCTTTTCACAGGGTGCTGGCTTTGCCGGTGTTCTATGTAAACACATTCAAAACCTGCATCAATCACAACCTCCGCTGAGATTCGCAATTCTCTATGCCGGCTTTAGACTCAAGCCGCAGGAACACCAGCATTATTATGATACCAAAATCACTACTCCAACCCTTCATATCGTCGGTTCCTTGGATACGGTGGTGTCGGAAGAACGAACCAGCGCCTTATTTGAGGCCTGCGGTGAAGCTAATAGAACGTTCCTGTCCCACCCAGGCGGACATTTTGTCCCTAACGGCAAAGACATGGTGACTAAACTAATTAGCTGGGTCCAAAATATAGACGCTCAGGAAACCCAAGACGCTAAACCAGCTGCTGAAGAGAACTGGGACGAATTTGATAAAATCGGGGCTTAATATCATGATCTCCTTAGACGTTGTTTCCTTTACGGGCTGTCTATATTGTTCTTTTTAAAAAAAAGAACAAAACTGTGGCTCTGCGAGGCTACAACTCGTTGTATATTCTAACAAGTTTCCTTAGACATTGAGCTAGTAACAATTCTCTCTATTTCAGCTTGTAGTAACTGCATACATTTATGAATGAGTCTCTGCATGCACGTATCGCATCAACTTTATTTTATTTCTGTAATATTTTGTCTTCTACTAGTTCTATACACCTCTTCCAGAAAAGATCTGAGCTAAAGCTAGCGTTCGTATGTGGCCTCCCCATCCTTCGGCGAAGCCGACTCTGGGGGCCTGGAGGCATGTCCCCAGCTAAAACTACTAATTCTATACTTTCTTCCTTTCCAGAAAAGAAGCAAAAGCGTTAGTCCTGTTTCACAGAAGAATATAGGCTACTCAAGCATCGGCGAAGCCGACCCTGGGGGTCTGGGGGCGTACCCCCAGCTAAAAATACTAGTTTTGTACTTCCTTCTTTTCCAGAGAAGAAACAAAAGCGTTAGTTCTGTTTCACAGAAGAATACGGGTTACTCAAGCCTAAGCCGACCCCGGGGGTCCGGGGGCGTGCCCCCAGAAAACGAAAGAAAGAAAAAACAAGTTTAGAAAGCTTAGCTCGTTTTCTGAGAAACGCTTTAGACCAATAGTACTTGTTGCGGTCGAGTTGAGAGAAAAGTCCAAAACTGTGAATACATTAATAGGACTCTTAACATTAGCGTTAACTTACCGTTAGTTAATTTTACTTAGTCACGTGATTTTTGTAAATCCCCCGGACCGGCTTCGCTAAGCTTGAGGTTAGCCCCGGCCTTCCGCGAAGCGGAGCAACACTTTTTGCTTCTTTTTCTGGAAAAAGAAGAATAAACCTAGAGCGTTGAACCTAATTTGCTTCGGCGACCATCTTAAATGTGTGGAATAAAGAGTTTCCGCGAAGCGGACCTAGGGGTCTGGAGCGTGCCCCAGAAGTCTTGGGGTATTGCTCAGAGGGAATGTGGATGGTTTATAGGGTTCTATTGTCTTTGTACAATTCAATCTGGTGAGCACGGACGTCAGAGAAGTATTTGTTCATTCGGGAGCGAAGGACCTGTTTTCTTTGTAGGTTGCGGACAAAATCGTTGACAGCAATTCCGTCACTTTCGTACATGCGACGCATTTCCAGATCCTGGTTGAAGTTTTGACGACATTTAAGTATGGTTTTGGCGGGTGTCGAGCTGGATTGGCTGGGTTCAGAACTGACTGGTGAGCTGTATTCATAACAATGCTTTTGGATACCTTCATCTCCTTTAAATCTCACACACTTGTTACTGCCAGAGTTTTCGAATAGAGTCGCAAAATTAGGAATCCCAAAAGGATGGTTTTCGTCTCCAGAACTTAGACTATCCGAATTGCTGGAACTTGAGGCCGACATGTATGCAGTACGTTCTTCCAGCTCTCTCAACGCCCTGGAAACCAGTAGTTCGGGCACGGCAACATTATCCACCCCTCGCACAGAATGTTGTCGTCGCAATTCCGGGAACCCATCGTTATATACAGTGCTGAGATGACTGTTAAGTGCAGCCTTTACCTGTCCTATCACCTTATTCCCCTTTCCCACCATCGTTCGCAGAAACTGCCACTTGCCGTCAGAACTTTTGCTACCGGACTCGCTACTACCAACTAATGTCCTTGATTCACCACTAGATGCATTGTTGCTCCCATCTTTACAGACACAGGTACCCTCTCCACTACTGCTATCTTCATCAGCAACGCCAGATTTATACTTCTCATAAATCGGCAGGCTATCAAATCCCATATCACTAGCAAAATCAACGTCTCTTCCCGCCAAATACAAATAAGCTCAACATCACCTCCCTCACAAACCCAAAAAATCCCTTGCGTTAAATTTAGGCTAAGCTCTCATACTTGGCTCAGACTTTTACTGTTTGAGCGCACACCCCCAGACCCCATAGTCTGTCTCACAGCTTTATTGGTATGGGTCAAATATTCCACGATTAAGCAAGGCGTTGAATATAAATGGAAGTTGTTCGCTCGTCGCTCTATAGTTTATTCTTCAAGGTAGGCGTTACAATACCGACCCAGTGAATGACGTCACGTCATGTCATGTCAATATCAATTGACTTAGGCTTCTTGACCATCTGCCGCGGTTGTCATCCAAATCCCTTTTTTCCGCTTTGGCGAAAATAATGTAGATATGGTTTTGAAGTGGTGGTCACCTCACGATCAGTCTAATCTAGGTTGTCTATGGCCATTTGAGTCTAGGTTCCCTATACCACTTTTGAGAAAAACACTTTTGCTTCTTTCAGGAAAAGAAGAAACGCCCAACTATGAGCTATCTGGGCCGGTCAGTATTGATAAACCAGTAAACACGATATTCTGATGTACAAAACTTTATAAGGAGTGGGGTTCAGGTCATTCAATCGTTGATGCAATTTTTTTGTTTGTTGATGTTAAGGGTCCATTATAAACCATTGCCGTTTTCGACGTGTTGCAATTTGGAACGTAAATTGTCATTTTCTTGGCTCAATTCTTGGACTTGCTTCTGGGCCTCTTCCAAGTCATGTTTTGTGTTAATACCCTTCTTCTTGAGGTCAAGGATGTTTTCACGGAGATCATCTCGTTCTTCTTGAAGAATGATAATCTGTGCCCGCAAGTCTCGAAGCTGTAGGTCAAAGTTCTTGGTAGAATACTTGGATCCCATGGATGGGGAGGACATTCCACGTTCGCGGTCGGCACCCTCTTCATCTTCCTGAGCCCGCAGCTTCAAGTCATCAAGCTCACTTTTGAGCTTGTTGCTCATATCCTTGTACTTGGCCAGTTCCTCACGAGTTCGGGAGAGGGCAGTTTCAGTGTTCTTGAAGTATTGCAAGGACTTTTCATAATCCTCCTCCAATTCCGCATAGCGTGCCTTGTGTTCTTTGTCGAGCTCTTCAAGCTTGCGCTCACTTTCCTTGACACGCTGTTCATGGCTTTCATCTGAATCGGATAATCGAGTTTCAAGCTCTGCGTACCGCTTGGTCATGTCGTCCAACGTCATTTGATTGGTTTCCAATTCCGCGCGAACACACTTGACCTGCTCCATTGCTCGAGTGAGCTCTTCCTCAGTACCACTGCGGCTACCATCAGAAGTGGCTAGTTGTTGCTTGAGTTGGGAGATCTCTGCCAATGCAGCACTGAGTTCATCACTGGCCTTGTCAGCAGCCGCACGATGAGTTTCATGAAGTTGAGTCACATCATTCAACTTCTTTTGAAGCTCAATATAACGAGGATCTTCAGGTTCGCCAACTTCCTCATCGCCCAGAGTAGTGTCACCATCTTCGCTCATGCTTCGAGTGGATTGGCGTTTAGACATTCCCTTGCTTCTGCTGAACGACTTGGAAGCACCCCACATGGTCACAATCTTCTCAATGTGGTTGGTCAATGCCAAAGACGCATGTTCATTCTGTGCATTGGCATGTTCGAGCAATCCTTTATGTTCATCCAAATCACGTTGTGAAGTCTCAATTCGTTGCTGGTGTTCTTCAGCTTCTCGTTCCAATTGTCGAACCCGTTCTTCCATTTCTGCTCGACTGGTCTGGTGCTCACTCAGCTGTCGGTTGGCCTCTGATGCTCGATCTTCGGCTGCCCGCAATGACGCAGTAATGGCAGCAAGTGCTTGAACCTTGTCTTCGGCAGTGTTTTCGAGGTCAGTGCATCGAGTTTGCAATTCCTCCAGCTGACTGCGCATTTGCGAGACTTCATGTTCGGCCAGCACAAGCTTATCAGTCTGTGCACGCAATTGCTTTTCAAGGCTTACGTTGTTGGTGCGAAGCTCATCAAACTTTTGATAGGTGATATCGCCTCGAGTGCCCTCTTCTTCATCTTCGTCTTGAATTTCGCGGGCACCGTCACCAGTCGTCGAAGAAACTGCCCCTCCTCCCAGTAACAGGGCTTTTGTCTTGTTTGCATGTGCCAGCTTGTTTTCCAACTCCTTGACCTTCGACTCCAAGCCAGAAATAATGACAGATTGCTCAGAGCCAACAGTTTCCATTCCACGTGCAGAGTCTCTTCCTCCTAAACCACTCTTCAACCGCTCATTCTCCTCCAAAGCAGCATCACGGGCCTTTTCAGCCTTGGAGATTCTTTCCGATGCTGCTTCTGCCTGCATCTTGACATTAGCTTGAACAGAATTAAGCTCCTCCTTCAACTCGTTGAGCGCAGTGATCAAAATTTCACGCTCGCTTAAGGTATCGGCAGTGTCATGAGTCAAACGCTGAGAGACTCTTCGCAATTTCAGTACATCAACTGGTGGTCTAGAGCTTGGGACATAACCAGCATCCCGGGCAGCCGCCAATTCAGTTTCATACCATGAATTGGATGCCTTGAGTCGCTCCAAAGCTTGTTGGACACTGTTAACTTCCTTGTCCCCACTGTCTAAAGTGGCCTCTTGGTCAAAAGAGCCTCTAGTAGGTGTAACCTCCTGACCTTCAGAGCTCTTTCGAGACATGATTCCACCAGCAGCGGCAGCTGCTGCAACGCCTCCAGCGACACCGGCAGCAGCGGCTGACCCATTGCCATAATACCCTTCATCCAAAGAATCCTCCCGCTTAATATGAGGAGTAGATGACATTTCACGAGAGGTATCGGCGGATTGTGGGGGAGAAGATGAAGAAAGATCCTTGTTCAGGCCCGGAGGAACATCATCGTCATCATCGGCATCAAGAGGTTGCGAGCCTTCTGGTTGCCAAGCGCCTGGAATGTTGGAAACGTCAGGGGTCTTCGTACGCAAGTCTGCACCCTGCTTGTTTCTCTCAGTCATGGTATCTGTGCTATCCCGATGATTCAGAGTCGGGGTTTCAAGGCTTTTCTTTGAGCCATCATCCAAATGAACTGGAGAATAAGTAGAGGCCTCCTCCTGAGCGTCATTTTCAGCTGACTCGTAAGTAGTTGCCGACATTCCATCGCCACCATCAGTCTCATCATAGTTATCACTTGGACCAACGTCCACACGTTCATAACCAACTCCAGGGGTCAATTCGGACATGCCCGACGGAGAGCGAAGATGTTCATCAATAGACTTGTTGTTAACAGCTGGCTGCTCAGCGGGAGTGGCAAATCCAGATCTGTCCATTGGAGAGGTCGAACGAGCGGCAGCAATGGCCTCTCTGGACTTTTCCGATTCAAATGATGTTCGAGGTGGCAGTGTGTTTGGCGGTGGCGAACTTGGCTTGTTCTGATAATAACTATTATTAGATGGAGACCGAGGACCCATCGGCTGCTGTTGAGGGGGAGGACTATGAGGCGCTCCAGTATCTGGAGGATAATTGATACGAGATGTATCTAGTACAAACACAGTATGGTTCTTATCCTCGCTTTCCTCTTCCGTAGAAACCACATCTGGAGATTCACCGCCCATGACCAAAATCTTGTATCCACCAAAAGCAGTCATGGAATGACCAGATCTTGGACTTGGACCAGGGCCGAGGTTTTGGAAGGTAAACCACTTCCTCGTAGTCAACTTGAGCGCAGACAAGGTGTTCAAATCCTTGCCCTGAGATGATCTGCCACCAAAAACATACATTATATCACCAACAATGGTTGCAGAATGGCCCTCACAAGGAGCAGGAATAAACCCGGAGCATTCCAACAAGGTCCAGCTATTCAACTGCGGATCATAACACCACGTATCGGAATACCACAACTTTCCATCAGTACCACCAAACAAATACAACTTTTCTTGGAATGTAACCACCGTGTGGTTAGTTCTCGGAGGTGGCGAAGCCGAAGTTGGCTTAATCAACTCCCATTGCGAATTCTGCGACCTTAACGTCGTCAAGTCATAACAAACTAAATCATCGAAAAAGTAATCATCCAATTGACCACCAAAAATGTACACCTTAGAACCAATGGTCGAAATAGAATGACCATATCGACCAGACGGCTTAGGACCCACAGGGTTCGCAACAGTCCATTTCAAGGTCGTCGTGTTGAGCAAATACAAGTTATCATCCAATTCATCAGTCTCTTCAATCTTCGTATCACCTCCAAACACAATAAACGCATTTCCGAGCGTAAGCGACGCATGTCCAACTCTAGGCGATGGACATCCTTCTGTATCCAAAAGATACCCAGTCAATGTTTCTAAATCAACCTTCATTAGCAAAAATTTCAACACAATCTTGGCGGGTCCAGAAAAAAACCAAAAACCATTAGCTCCGCGAAGCAGAAAACATCACCTTGCCAACTTGTTCTTTTCAAGAAAAGAACCAAAAGCATTAGTTCTGCGAAGCAGAAAAACACTATTCTGGCGTATTCTTTTTCTCAGAAAGAATCAAAAGCAAGACAACACTCTGTTGATATATATTGTTCTTTTCCAGAAAAGAACCAAAAGCACCAGTTCTGCGAAGCGCAAAACCATAGCCCCGAGCCAGCCTCGCAGAGCCACGCTTTTTGGTTCTTTTTCTGGAAAAAGAACAAAATCACCAGCCCTAGTGAGCCACGCTTTGGTTCTTTTTCAAACGTTAGCACTCTCTTGATGTACATTGTTCTTTTCCAGATAAGAACCAAAAGCACTAGTTCTGCGAAGCACAAAACCATAGCCCCGAGTTAGCCTCGCAGAGCCACGCTTTTTGGTTCTTTTTCTGGAAAAAGAACAGAATCACCAGCCTTAGTGAGCCACGTTTTGGTTCTTTTTCAAACCCAACCAACGTTAGTATTCAAACAAAACTTACCAGAATCAATGACCCATAAGTCGCCAAAGACATTTGAACCTTTGAGGCCGCCCATGACAAACACCTCGCCATCACGAGCCGCAACTGGGTTGGCAGCATGGCCGTAGCGGGGGAAGGGCGAGGCATTGGAGATTGCCACCTGCGACCAGGGAAATTGCGAATGAAGGTTCTTGTTATAATGTTGTTGTTGATGTAGAGGGTAGTTACCCTTGTAGCCAGGGGGTACTCCAGCCTGAGGGGGAGGGGACTTATGTCCGGGGGGTGCGCCAGGGGGCGGTCCGCCGGAAGAAGCCCGATATTGACCTCCAGTGGGAGACTTTGTAGGAATGGACGAACCAGAGGGACTGCGCATCTGGTAGGCAGGCCCATGGCTCGGATTCGGGTTCTGATACTTGGTGTCAGGGGCAGCTCCAGCAGGCATTGAGTCATAGGCACCCGTCATGGTCGAAGACGAGTTGGACACCTGTCGAGAGTCCGGGACACTGCTCGGAGAGCCCTCTGGCCCAGCGCTGCCGGCACCAGCCGAATCATTCGAGGCAGTGGTGCTGTCAGAGGGCTTTGGCAGAATCGAGTTCCGGCCCTCCTTCTTGTTCTTGCGGTATTTGCCCAGAATGGCCATCTTTCACACCAAGACTCGATCTCAGATCTCAGCGTTGTCGTAGATGCAAAAAAAAATTAGGGGGTCAACAGCTGCAAGGAGAGAAATGAGAGGAGGTGAGCGGTGCTGCGTGTCCTGTCAAAAATCCGGTGGCCGGTTCCCAACTCAAGCTCCAACCCACCACCCACGCAGCAAAAAAAGCAACGTATTCCCCATCGGAGCCGCAGAAGACGCGGCTCGAGCAGCCTCTAAGTAGCACCTGATATATGCTATACAATAGGCCATACACCCCATACATCGTGTGCAATATATCGCCTGGGATTCTCGCCCTCGGGCACGCGAATTTTTTCACTCAGGAGAACCTCTACAGCTCCACCCACATCTGCATGCACGTCTGCACGCATCGGCTGCAGCGCGTATGCACGCTGGCTAGAACCACCCGCCTCTCGCTAATACCCGGGTAACTCCCGTACGTGGCGAACTCCCTGTGCAAGACCTGCTGAGCCGTGATCGATGAATTAAGCTGACACGTGAAACACGCCAGCCTCTCCCTTTCCCATGCATGGTACCAACCCTTTGGTCCGTGCCCCTGCCGATCACTAA
The DNA here is from genome assembly GCA_030573635.1 of Blastobotrys ciferrii. Classification (NCBI taxonomy): domain Eukaryota; kingdom Fungi; phylum Ascomycota; class Dipodascomycetes; order Dipodascales; family Trichomonascaceae; genus Blastobotrys; species Blastobotrys ciferrii. Next base: position 84,893 of record JAJMDO010000055.1, on the reverse strand, counting down.
CGCTAACCCCATCAGGTAACCATATTAATTACTTTCTCGATCCCACTAGCCCCACTTCTGCTGTCGAGGGATGGTTTCTGGGGCACGCCCCCAGACCCCCTGGGTCCGCTTCGCGGATTTTGGGTGTAGTGTTCAATCAACTTACCTCGGTAAAAGGTAAGCATAACCCCCAACTTCAAATATAAAGTCTAAACCTCTGTGGAGATATACTATCCTCTGTGGGTGAGATTCTTTGGGGGCACGCCCCCAAACCCCCAGGGTCCGCTTCCCGGATTTCGAGTGTACTGTTCAATCGGCTTACCACGGTAAAAGCGAAGGTAAGCACATCTCTCTATTTCAAGTGAAGAGCCCAAACCTTTTTAGAGCTTCGATATAGCTATCCTCTCCAGGGTATGGCGAGGCTCGGCACCCCCCCCCCCCCCCCCCCCCCCCCCCCCCCAAATCCCTAGGTCAGCTACACTGGTGTAATTTTCAATCAAATTACCTCGGTCAAAAGCGAAGTTACCTATAAACCTCAGTTCCTGTCTAGTTCTGATATAAGTATCCCCTGCAGAGAGAGGTTTCTTGGAATACGTACCCAAACCAGATCCGCTTTGCGAATTTCCGGTATAATGTGAACGTATATTGGCGCAAGGCCATAGGAAGTATGAGATAGTATTACCTATTGGAGGAGGAAGAGAAAAAGCCAACTCACAAGATATCAGCATAGGGACCTGAGAACGTAGAATGGCGATAAATTTAAGATAGTAAGCATAAGGCACATATTTCTCTGGCCATGGAGTGTTGTTAATAACTATCATCTTTGGAAAAGGTTTTAGAGGCATGGGCCACAATACTCAGCCCTTCAGAGTCCCCTTTGCTGCTTTTGGAGTAATGTTCAGCATACGTCGGCGAAAGCTAAAGTAAGTATAGGCCCCAATTAAACCTGTGGAGTTTGGTATAAGCAAGTATTCTCTTGCAGAGGGTAAACGTTTCCAAGGGCATTTTCCTTTGACATAAGAGCTAGGATATTTTAATTCATTAAAAGTCGTTGTTCTTCCAAACCACTTCAATTACAGAACAGAATGGACCTATCAGGAAAAGCCTCACTCAGCCACTGCTGGTCGCCTTTAATCCTAGTCTTATCTGTTTTTTTGAGGGAACACTTCTAGACCCGCTCCCCTCTGGACTATGGGCAGTGTTCTATTCTTTCTATTCGTGGAAGCCTCGGAGAGCCACGGGGGTACAGGGGGCTGGCCCCTGCAAACCTAACTCACTAGTGGTTTTTCTGGGGTACGCCCCCAGACCCCTGGGCTCGCTTCGCTCGAATTTTGGGTAGTGTTCTACTTTTCTATTCGTTGAAGCCTCGCAGAGCCACGGGGTGCAGGGGACTGGTCCCCTGCAAATTCCTAACCCAGAGCTTGTTTCTGGGGTCCATACCAGACCCCTGGTTTCGCTTCCCTCGAGTTTAAGGGTAGTGGTTTGTTCTTTCTATTTGTTGAAGCCTCGCAGAGCCACAGGGGTGGAGGAGCTGGCCCCTGGAAAATCCTAACCATTTAGGATATGGGACCGCTAGTGAAGGTCATTTATAGTTGAAAGAAGTGTGGTTTATTATGTTTAGGGGATGGGTTATAGTAGAGGCAAGATATGGATTGGTGGTATGCCTCAGGGGTGGGTTGCTGTGAGACAGATCAACAAGAGGATAAAAAGCCAAGACTTTGACTTCTGCCTCATCACTAAAGCTATGTACGGATTGTGTCTGTTTATAAGCTCCATGGGATTGTTGTGGGTGTCTGTGGCTGAGGAGAGGACGTTTAGTACGGTGAGGCCAAGTAGGATCGATGTAGGCAAAAGTGAAACAGGCGTTAAGCCGTATCAGTACCGCTCAAATTATATCCCTAGGCATGTGTATTACAGGACCACACGATATTTTCTGGAGAATACGAATTATGAGGAGGTGTTGAAGGGCCAGGGTTTGAAGAAATTACACAAGACGGGGGTTACGTTGACCAACTATTGGGCGTTGGCGCATCTGTCTCAGCCAAATTACCTTAGTTCGGTTGCTGGGGATTGTTTTGGTCTTGCCAGTGACGGTTTTTTCGGCTTTCCTATCCCGGTTATCAAGGTTTGTCTACTCTAAAGAGAAGAATGATAACGCCGATGTCCGGAAACAGAACCTCTTGGTGTTGTGGGACAGAGTTACGAATAACAAGGCACGGTCATCCATGTTAAAAAACTTTGCCGAGTTTATACAGACCTACACCGTCATAGCCTTCCTCCGTGGTGTTTTTCCACATCCATCATTACGAATAATGGACATGACACTTCCCTAAAGCATGCGTCCGCGGAGGAATTTCTGACCGTCTCCTGCAGGACCACTACTTTAAACACCAAACATTAGACGTGTTGACTTTGACGAGCCAGAAACATATGGCAAACCAAACCGCATCTTAACAGTCTTGTTGGGCGACATCCCCGTTGAATTATGGGAACAAAGGGCCATACTTATTACGATCATTACTCTCTACTATCTACTGTCGAAGAGAATTGGCGTTTGCGCACACTTGGTCTACACAATTGTCATGTAATTGTCTTCAGCTTTACTGCCTGTCATGTGAGCTACAAAAACCAGCACTTCGACAAAGTATAATTTTGGCTTAGGTTTGTAGGAGCCAGCCCCCTGCACCCCCGTTGCTCTGCGAAGCTTCAACGAATAGTAGGTATAGAACACTACCCATAGCTTCGATCTAAGCGAGCCCAGGGAGTTTGGGGGCGTTGCCCCAGAAAACTATCGGTGGGTTAGGTCTGTGAGGTTCATTGCGGCTGTGAGGGCTGCCCTCGCTGAAGAAGCAAGAAAACTTGTGGTGAACCCCGGGATTTAGATTGCAGTGTTGGTTATATTTTTTGTACCTCTATTACTACAGTCCATAGGTAGGTACGTGATGTATATGGCTTTACTTTCCGTTCTGGAACCGCTTTGATTGACAACAACATGACAAACGAGAATATGGTCAAGAATACACTCAATCAAGTGTCGATTACGAATTTACATAATCGACAGGTGGAATTGACAAAACCGCTCAAGCAGTGGATGGATTTGGTGGACAGTGCTCATCCCACAATGGCAAGGGTTAACGTAGGAGACTTTAATAATCACCACCCAATGTAGCAGGCGGGAGCTCTCCAGAGCTCGAAGCTAGAGATTGAGTTGCTTGGATTGATGAGCAGGATATAATTCTGGCTTCGCGGCCGGATGTAAGTACTCACGACAGTGGCACTATAATCGATCTAGTCCTCGCCCATAACCTTCATATTGAACACAATGAGGGTGGAGTGGACCTAGCCTCTGGTCATTTTCTACAACAATGGACATTGAAATTTGAAGGAATTGAGAGTTATTTGGTGTTCAAGCCGACAGCTGGATATAACTATAGGAAAGCAGACTGGGAGAAGTTTTTCAAAGAGGTTTCAGAGCGGTCGAAACGGATTAAGACGGATGGAAAAAGAAAAGAGAAGTACTGACAAATGGGTGGTACGTCTCACTGCTGTGCTTCAGGACAGTATTGAGGCAGCGGTTCCCAAATTTAGAATAATGCCACGAAGCAAAAGACAGTGGAATGAAGAATTGAAGCAGAAGAAGGACTTCGTATATAGTGTCAGAGGAGAGCAAAGAGGGCTCCAACGGCAGAAAACAAATGAGCATGAAAAAGGGAGTATGAGGAAGCGATAAAGGAATGAAAATATGTGAACCCGAAGTATTCGAGATCACTTATGCCTGCATTGAGGCATGCGGATGAATTGTACGTTACAAGTTTGGAGAAGCGGGTACAGGTGGCGAAAAGTGCCTTGTTTCCTGCGGTTGCAGAATCTACACCAGAATTGCTTCCCATCGATATTGATGGGAGGTGGCCAAGATTACGAACCAGAGAAAAAAAAAAAAAAACACTCGAGCTCTGAATGACCAGAATCCGAACAACTCACCATATCCTGATCGAATAAGAACAATTGCACTGCAAAAGGCATGGAAGTCGCCTTCATTTCGAAGATTGCTGAAGCGTCTTTCGACACTGTGTAAAATGGGAGAACCATCCAGAAGCGTCAGGAAAGGTTTGACCGTGGTGATATCTAAGGCGCAGCGGAATCCGACCCCTCACAAAGTCATGTAGGCCAATGACGTTACTTCACACTATGGGAAAGATGCTGGAGAAGATAATTCAAAGGCGATTGACAAATCTGAGAGTAAAGCATCTTCCTTCGAAGCAATTTGGCGGAAGAGCAAGATATTCAGCATTTTTTGAAAGCGGTAGATGCAGCGGAAAATATGGTCACGTGACCAGATCACTTTATTTCTCATGTGCTTTGTAACGAACCGAGATTTTGATTTTTTCAGGAATTGGCATTATGGCCGAGTGGTTAAGGCGAAAGACTCGAATTTCGCACATTAATTCGGGCATCTTTTGGGCTCTGCCCGCGCAGGTTCGAATCCTGCTGATGTCGCCATTCCTTTTTGTTTTTATTTCCGACATTGCATGCATGCACGTGCCGCATATAGTTTTTCGCCCGCCAAAACTCCCATGCCATATGCAATATAATTTTAATATCACGTATTAATTAATTATAATTAATTAATTCATACATGCATATATGCATATATATATACGTATACTGAAATTTGTTTCATAAATTCGGCTGCTCCCAGATAATTTCATTGTGTGAGCGCCAATTGCGAAAAATTGGTGCATTTTCAATTCTAGCTACTGTCTCTGTGAAAAAAAGCTAGTCTCATTTTACATATAAAGGAAATGTCGTGCTGCAACTATACCTTGGATTTAATTTGGTCTGATACACCATATAGTTACTCTGGAAACATATACTTCCAAACTCCAAACACAGCGTGCGACCAAGTATGCTCTGTCTTCAGGTTATCAGGCTGCTCTGGATATCGCGTTCTTCGATTTCATTATACCACATTATCCTGCCTCGTCATATCTTCAGTTCGGTATTTCAAGCACATTTTAATCTCTTTCTTTCGGTTTTTTTTTTTTTTTTTTTTTTTTTTTTTTTTTTTTTTTTTTTTTTTTTTTTTTTTTTTTTTTTTTTTTTTTTTTTTTTTTTTTTTTTTTTTTTTTTTTTTTTTTTTTTTTTTTTTTTTTTTTTTTTTTTTTTTTTTTTTTTTTTTTTTTTTTTTTTTTTTTTGTCGGTAAAGGCCTTTGGAGTGTTCGTTATGACGCGTTAAAGTTAATGCTCCACGGAATCTTGCGCTCAATTCCCTACCATTTGCGCGCGTAAAATCAGTTGCCAGAGCAACCGATTTCAGGGGGATCGGCGATTTGACCGGTGCCGGTCCGTCGAACCTGGTCTTGATCTTTCCTTCTTTATCGCCATGCAGCGGATTACTTCGGAAATTGAGCCATAGTTGTTTTAAGCGACCATATTATGTCATGAAGTTTAAATTAATTGGTTACCTAACACTTAATGATCGAATATATTATAATTATATATAAATGATCGAATTCAATTCAAGCTATAGCTATATATATGGCTATATAGCTTAAGCTAAGCATATATATAAATTAAATTAAACAAATTAAACGTTATAATTAACGTTAACGTTAATATATATATACAATTAATTAACATTTAATTATAATCAATATTAAAATATATATATCTAAAGTACGGAATTAAGGCTATATATCGATCGGTCGAATTCGAATTAAACTACGTATACATATATATATATACGTATACATGTAAGCTAATTATATAATTAAGCAAGAATTAAGATAGCTATAGGGAAGTCTAAATTAACAGAAAAATTCGAAATTCGGCCGTTTAACGTTTGTATATGCATATGCACGGGGCTATATACCGAGACCGGCTCGGCCGGTCCAATATTAATTGCGCATGCATATGCATGCAAGTTAAATCAATTAATATGACATTTTCGATCTATATCATCGATATCAATATTAATTAATTAACTGACCGGGACGTGCCCCAAACGAGCTAGCTATAGCAAAAATTATACTACAAAAAAGCGCTAGGTGTCAACCTGCACACGGGTGTAAAATAGAAGAAATATTGTGCATGCAGCTGCAGCTGGATTGCTCTAGTTCAAAGTTACTACGCGTATCGGTGCTGAGTCGCACCACTCGATAGACCAACAGCCAACAGGACGCGAATAAGTAATACAGACAACAGCACAGATGGTTGCCTAGCTTCACCCAGGACCACAGCCGTCTAGGTATATGACGTATTTATACAAATAATGGTTGAATTCGGCTCAAATTGTCTACTCCACAACGCGTTGAACTAAACTATAATACCAGCACACCAGGACCAACAGCTACCATATAGAGAACACCACAAACACATTCCTAGGTTAAAATTGCAGGGACCAAACCCCTGCACCCTCGTGACCCTGCGAGGCTTCGACGCATAGAAAGAGTAAACCACTACCCATAACCTCGATCGAAGTGAACCCTGGGAGTCTGGGGTGTGCCCCCAGGAAACACTAGTTCTCGGTTAAGTTTGCAGGGGGCCAGCCCCCTGCACCCCCGTGGCTCTGCGAGGCTTCAACGAATAGGAAGAAGGTAACATTACCCATAGCCTCGAGCGAAGCGAGCTCAGGGGGTCTGGGGGCGTGCCCCCAGAAAACCCAGCTCTGGTTTAGGATTGCAGGGGTTTAGCCAGCCCCCTGCACCCCGTGGCTCTGCGAGGCTTCAACGAATAGGAAGAAGGTAAGATTACCCATAGCCTCGAGCGAAGCGAGCTCAGGGGGTCTGGGGGCGTGCCCCCAGAAAACCAGCTCCGTGCACTTGTTCAAGCCCAGTAATTACAAGACAAGGTTGCCTCGAGACACTTGGTACACACTCACTGCTTGTCAATTACATCTCTACAGGGCATATCTCCGATATCTTTCAGGCGCTTTGATTATCTGCACCATAATTGTTAACCAAGAGCACTCGTATCAGGTTTTATAGTCTGAACATACTGTCCTCACGTGTGTCTTCCCTGAGGCACGCCCCTAAAACAACCCCTTGAACTCACTTCGCCTTCCGCGAAGCGGAACAACGCTTTTTGCTTCTTTTTCTGGAAAAAGAAGAACACCACATCCCAAAGAATGCCGCGCTGTTATACCTCGCTCCTTATACGTGGAAATTAGCCCGAAACAGGTTTTCTGTTGGAAATAGCGTAAACCACCGTGTCTCCAAAAGCTAGATCGATCGAACAATTATCTCGTCCGGAGGCTGGATACAGAATTGGCGATCAGGAGGTCGGTGCACATTTACCAGCCTTTGGGAACCGATGTGGGGAACGGATAAAGAGGCGCGACCGCTATGAGCTTATTCGTTTTGGCGATAAGATAAAATATCCTATTCTTTGTCCGATCCTGAATCGGCCGATCTAGACCGAGTATGCATGCATATCTCAGACACGCATATGCACAATTTAATTAATTCCGGCAACACCGGCCTCGGCTTCCGGAAGTGCACACGCACCACACGCGACACATCCACTTCTACGGTTTCACAGTTCCGAACAAAGTCTCAGCTAACTAAACCATCGCCTAATACCTCTTCCATTAGAATTGCAAGGGCCGTGGTCTGCGAGGCCTCAATGAGTAAAAAAGAAAACAAACCACTATCCATCATAACCCCGAGCGAATCGATCCCAGGGGGGTCTGCCCCCCCCCAGAAACACTACTTCTGGGTTAGGTTTGCAGGGGGCCAGCCCCCTGCACCCCCGTGGCTCTGCGAGGCTTCAACGAATAGAAAGAGCAAATCATAACCTTGAGCGAAGCGGGCCCAGGGGTATGAGGCGTGCCCAAGAAACCAATTCCGGGATAGGAATTGGCAGGGGCCAGCCCCCTGCAGCCGTAGCTCTTACGCGGCTCCAACGAATAGAAAAAAAAGAACATTACCCATAGCTTCGAGCGAAGCGAGCGCAGGGGGTCTGGGGGCATGCCTCCAGAACATCACTTGTGGAGATAGGTTTGCAGGGGGCCAGCCCCCCTGCACCCCCGTGGCTCTGCGAGGCTTCAACAAACAGAAAGGATAGAGCATTGCCCATAACCTCGAGCGAAGCGAGCCCAGGGGGTCTGGGGGCATGCCCCCAGAACATCACTTGCGGGTTAAGTTTGCAGGGGGCCAGCCCCCTGCACCCCCGTGGCTCTGCGAGGCTCCAACGAATAGGGAGTAAAACCACTGCCCATGACCTCGAGCGAAGCGAGCCCTGGGGGTCTGGGGGCGTGCCCCCAGGAAACACTAGTTCTCGGTTAATAAACAACAGCCCATAGCTTCGAGCGAAGCGAGCCCAGGGGGTCTGAGGGTATGCCCCCAGGATGCCACGCCTGGGTTAGTGTTCTTGGGTGTGATATGGTCAGGATGAGCGAGGATAGCATAATTCGGCATCTGGGGATTGGAAAGAGTGCCGACATGAACCCAAAATAGACTTAAGGTTGGGCGTTGGAAAACAGGGGTTCAGTTTGGAGCTAAAGCAAAGCTTATTTCTTGCATGGAACTACAGCTTTTCTGAGGCGACCGTGGACCCTACAGTTGTCCTTCGCAAGACCTGGCTGGAACATGGAAACGACAAATTATCAGCTCGCATGCATGGAAGCAGCTCATCCATACATACAGCGGCGTATGCCGCACCCCTGCACATGCAGCCAGTTCTTGGACCGAACTATAGAGTACATGCACAGGAACGCAGGCTATTGGCATTTCCGGCGCCGAATAAAACGAACTTAGAATCATTCATGCAGACAAACAAAGTCAAACTGTTGAAACAACCCCTTCCAAACCTTATTTGCCTGTAGCACCCTTCAAACCCTACAGCTACTGAAACAGTATTCCTTAGAGACCTACCACTGTGACCGTAAAACTAGTTTCGCTAAGATTTGACAGAGAGCCAGCCCCCTGCACCCCCGTGGCTCTGCGAGGCTTCAACGAATGGAAAGAACAAACCACTACCCATAACCTCGAGCGAAGCGAATCCAGGGGTCTGGGATGTACCAGCTCTGGATTAGGATTTTGCAGGGGGCCTGCCCCCTGCACCCCCGTGGCTCTGCGAGGCTTCAATGAATAGAAAGAATGAACCACTGCCCATAAACTCGAGCGAAGCGAGCCCAGGGGGTCTGGGGGCGTGCCTCCAGAAAAACCACTAGTGGGTTAGGATTTGCAGGGGGCCAGCCCCCTGCACCCCCGTGGCTCTGCGAGGCTTCAACGAATAGAAAAGTAAACCGCTACCCAGAGCTTCGAGCGAAGCGAGCCCAGGAAGTCTAAACTGAGGATTAGGAAAATAGCTCTGTGAGGCATCGGCGTATAGAAAGAGTAAACCACTACCCAGAGCTTCGAGCGAAGCGGGCCCAGGGGGTCTGGGGGCGTGCCCCCAGAAAAACCACTAGTGGGTTAGGTTTTGCAGAGGGCCAGTGGCTGAGCAGTGAGGCTTCAACGAATAGAAAGAACAAAACACTACCCATAACATCGAGCGAAGCGAGCCCAGGGGGTCTGGGGGCGTGCCCCCAGAAAAACCACTAGTGGGTTAGGTTTTGCTCAGTGGCTCTGTGAGGCATCAACGAATAGAAAGAACAAAACACTACCCATAGCCTCGAGCGAAGCGAGCCCAGGGGGTCTGGGGGCGTGCCCCCAGAAACCAGCTTAGGGTAAGGAAAAGATGGGCCCAATTGAGTTTTGCAGAGAGTTGAGTGGTTTTGGATCCTTTCGGGCAAAACGAAGAGCACTGACTCAGTTAGGCCTTTGGGTGGAAAGACATGCATGAAGGCTTGGTTGTATTAAAACCTGATGTCATAGATCAGCGGCCAGAGACAACTGGTGAAGGACCAGCTAGTTGGGCGCGCATCTTTCTTTTCTCGGAAAACGATCTGTTTTGGTACTTGCGTGGCTCTGTTCTGAGAGGGTGTGAAATTGTGGCTATGGCCGTGCGGCTTTCGAACCCCGAGTATGCATGTGCATGCACCATACCAGCTGTAGCATATATAATGGGCTACGTTGTATAGCAGCAGCAAACTGGCACGCTTGCTCGCATACTGCATGTGCAGCGGATCCACGTCCGTAGCTACGCACCGCACCGAACGCAGCAGCACAAATAATAATACCCACGTACGCACCGCAGATCAACAACCCTGCTACACACAATACATATTTGCTAGACATTCCACCCTTCCCTTCTCCACACACGGCCCACACCCCGCGACCTCCCCTCCCAAACCTTACCACAATTTCCACCTCAACCCCCGCAAAAACATCGCTGATGTGCACCACACCTTCCCAATACAGTACCCCCCCCCCCCCCAAACCTCCTCTCACTAACTAGCCTCCGTCGGCCACAACTCTTCTTTTTCCAGAAAAAGAAGCAAAAAGCGTTTGTTCTGCTTCGCAGAAATCAATTGTTTACCCAAACCCAAACCTCCTTTAACTTCGTCAAGTACAACTCTTCTTTTTCCAGAAAAAGATGCAAAAAGCGTTTGTTCTGCTTCGCCGAAAATGTTCAACCAATACTCCTTCAATTTCGTCGATAAACTCGTTCGTTAAATCTATTATAATAGTCCCGAATGTCGAGAGAGGACTATATATCAGTAATGCAAGTCGATAAACTCTTCTTTCTCCAGAAAAAGAAACAAAAGCGTTTGTTCTGCTTCGCAGAAGTCGATTGTCCGCCCAACTATCGTTATCTTTTGTTGGTAATCTCTTCTTCTTCCAGAAAAAGAAGCAAAAAGCGTTTGTTTTGCTTCACAGAAACCAGTTTGAACCCCAAATTCGAGCGAAGCGAGCCCAGGGGGTCTGGGGGGCATGCCCCCAGAAAAACCACTAGTAGGTTAGGTTTTGCAGGGGGCCAGCCCCCTGCACCCCCATGGCTCTGCGAGGCTTCAACGAATGGAAAGAGTAAACCACTGCGCATAACCTCGAGCGAAGCGAGCCCAGGGGGTCTGGGGGCGTGCCCCAGAAAACAAGACATTCGCCATGTTTCGCAGAAAGCGGTTTTTACCCAAAGCTCGAGCGAAGCGAGCCCAGGGGGGTCTGGGGGCGTGCCCCCAGAAAACGATCAAGTGTGTGCGCCTGAGGGTGGGGCGGGGGTCTGGGGGGTATGGTTATAATTTCTTTTTTTCGGATGGATTTGTCAAGGCGGGAGATGAGCCGCATGGAAGTTTCGGATATGGAAAAAAATGAGAGAGGGAAATTAATTAGATTATATTATTTTGAAGATGTAGTATGTGATAACCAAGATACGCCGGAACCCATGAGTAGTAGTTTTTTGTGTTGATGAGGAGGTACTGTACAAGAATGCAGGGGGGTGGAGGGGGGGGATGCAAATGAGGGGAGGATAGTGTCAGTGCGTGGAGTGGGCCCGATGGTATTTGAGCCCATTGAGGTTTTTGTACCGCTTGCCGCAGACCTCGCAGCGATACGGCTTGTCCTTCTCCATGCCCATGCCGTCCGGATAGGGCGTGTTGGAGAGGGGGTCGACGATGGAATATGTGCCGTCCTCGTTGAGATGCAGCGTCTGGTTCTGATGGCCATGGAGCTTGTGGTACTTGAGGCCGTTCTGGTTCTTGTACGTCTTTTCGCACCCAATGACGGGGCATTTGTAGGGCTTGTGTTCGCCGCGCTCCATCACGTAGAGGTGGCGGGCGGGGTCGTCGATGCACATTTCGTCGCCGCCGGAGGGCTCGTCGTCCATGAGCATGGGGGTTCCGACGGCGGACGAGTTTGGTGAGAGGAAGACCTCGTTGGTCGAGACCGCCTCAAGGCTCTGCATGCGTTTCATGACGGGAGGTTCGATGGGTGGCGAGGGCGAGATGTGCGCCTCCTCGTAGTGTCGCAGCAGGTCGTGGAGCGTCGGCAACAGCATGCCGCAGCAGCTGTAGTCCTTGCAAAAGTCGGCCTCCAGGTTCGGCAGATAGGACGAAGAATGGATGGGGCTCATGGACTGGGTGTTGGCCGGGTTGGGCGCAGGCATGTTGTTCATCAGGACCTCGTCCTTCAGCCACGAACCAACGCTCATGGCGCCCCACGAAACGCCGCCCATGCCCTGCGAGTGCGCCATCGACTCGCGCCGAAACCGCTGCTGCTGCCCCCCGCCGCCGTTGCGGTACGAGATGTCTATTGGTGCCGCCGAGTTCATTCAACTAGCTGGTGGTGTATAGTGGTAGTAGGGTAACAACAACGCTACGAGCGAATTATCTTGTAACTAATGCCGTCGGCCGGGTAACACGCCGTTGGGACTTTTGTTTCTTCCGGGGGGGTCGGTCGGGGATTTTTCAGCGCGCGCGCGTAACAAAATGCTAGTTCTTTTTGGGTGGGACGCCACCGCTATTTATACTGCGTACCCCTGGGCGCGCGAAAAAGAAAGTGCGCCCTTGTCCACACCGCTTCAGCCACAACCACCCCAGCCCAGCCGGGCCCCGCTCTGGGCCAGATTATCCTTTAATTTGCCACGCCAGCCGCCCAGTCCCTGCCGTCTTAGCCAAAAGCCCTTCTGCTGCTGCCACAGCGACGGCTCCTTCGGCTCCTGGTGCGCTTGCATGCATGCACGCGGGTGTTAAGCTTAAACGGCTGTACCTTCCAATTAACCGAAAGACATGTATCTGTGCGGCGCGCCGCCCAAAACAGTACCTCTCAACGTCAATCCCGCCTGTCTAAGTCATGTCTCTCTTCTTTTGCTACAGACCTCCAACAGCCTCCTCCACCCACCTGTTCTTGGAGCTAAGAACTCGTCGTTGGATGGTTTGTTCTTTTTAAAAAAAGAACCAAAAACATTAGCTCTGCGAGGCTTTTACTCGTTGGATGGTTTGCTCTTTTTAAAAAAAGAACCAAAAACAGTGGCTCTGCGAGGCTTTTACTCGTTGGATGGTTTTGTTCTTTTTAAAAAAAGAACCAAAAACAGTGGCTCTGCGAGGCTTCTATTCGTTGGATGGTTTGTTCTTTTTAAAAAGAGCCGAAAGTATTAGCTCTGCTAGGCTTCTATTCGTTGGATGGTTTGTTCTTTTTAAAAAAAGAACCAAAAACATTAGCTTTGCGAGGCTTCTATTCATTGGATGGTTTGTTCTTTTGAAAAATGCGGCAGTTGCCCAAGTCTCGGCGAAGCCGACCCTGGGGGTCTGGGGGCGTGCCCCCAGAAAACACTACTACTAGGTTAGCAAAAAAGAACCAAAAACAGTAGCTCTGTGAGGTTTCTATTCGTTGGATGGCTTGGTCTTTTAAAAAAATGTGGAAGTTACCCAAATCTCGGCGAAGCCGACCCAGGGGGTCTGGGGGCGTGCCCCCAGAAAACAGTACTACTGGGTTAGCAAAAAAGAACTAAAGACAGTAGCTCTGTGAGGCTTATATTCGTTGGATGGTTTGATCTTTAAAAAGAACCGAAAACATTAGGTCTGTGAGGGTTCTATTCGTGAGATGGCTTGTTCTTTTTAAAAAAAGAACCAAAAATATTAGTTCTGCGAGATTACAACTCATTGAATGGTTTTTTCTGTTTAAAATAAACCAAAAACAGTAGCCCTGCGGGGCTTCTACTCATTGAATTGGTGAAAAGGAACCAAAAACAATATAATTTGGTACTCCTGTTTGCAAGGGAATATGGTTTCACAGAGCTAATGTTTTTTATTCTTTTCTTTTAAAGAGAACAAACCATCCAACGAATATAGGCCTTGTAGAGCTAATGTTTTTGCTTCCACTCAATGACTTGATGAGAAAGAGCTAAAAGAGTAATAAAATTTGTTACTCCTGGTTTCCAGGAGATGTAGCCTCGCAGAGCTAATGTTTTTGGTTCTTTTTTAAAACGAACAAACTGTTCAACGAGATACAGCCTCGGAGCTCTAATGTTTTTAGGTTTTTGAAAAGAACAAACTATTCAACGGTGTAGTCTCACGGAGCCAACGTCGCTGGTTCTTTTATTAAAAGAACATATCTTCACTGCGGGTCTTCTACTCGTTGAATTGAGTTTGTTTTATTTTCAAAAGAACCAAAGACATTAAATGTGTGGGGTTTCTAGTCGTTCAATTGCCGCAAAAGAACTAAACACCGTACTATTTGGTATGCTGCTTTACAAGGAGATGTTGCCTTGCAGGGTTAATGTTTTCGGTTGTTTTAGAGAGAACAAAATATCCCAGTAGAGCTTCTCCTCATTGAGTTGGCGGAAACAGTTTCTTCACTCACCGGTCCTTGGAACCAAAAACTCTTCGTTGGATGGTTTGTTCTTTTTAAAAAAAGAACCAAAAACATTGGCTCTGCGAGGCTTCTATTCATTGGATGGTTTGATACAAGTTGATATATGGGCGTTTGCAAGTACATGTAGCTTCTCACAGCTAATGTTGGATTTGTTTAAAAAGAACAATATCGACCCTCCAATGAGTAGAAGTCCCGCAGGGCTAATGTTTTTGGTTCTTTTTTTAAAAAGAACAAGTTTAATTCGACGAATGCAATTGGTTCTTTAACAACAATGACCTAACATATTGTTTGAGCAAGCTAGGGGCGTTGGATTTCTCTAGAAGCAAGTAGGGGTTGGGTGTGGTGGCAAGAGTTTTCTAAAAGTAGAGTGAGTGGGAATATAAATATAAGGGGCGGCCCACTGGTGAGTTGTGAGAACTTGCTATTCCATTGAAGCGACAACGTACGATTTTAGTTTCTATTAACCAAATGGATTGCTATATCCGCGTAAGGAAATGGCGAAGAAGATTTCCTGGGATGAGTTCAACGGATCACAATGGGTAACAGAGGCAAGAGTATTAGTGATATAAGTAAGTTATCTGCTGACTTAGATTTGGACTACAAGGGGCTTGACCCCTGCACCCCCGTGGCTCTGCGAGGCTTCAACGAATAGAAAGAACTGAACGCTACCCATGACCTCGAGCGAAGGAAGCCTCCAACAAAAGAATCTTCGAGTTAGGATTGCAGGGGGCCAGCCCCCTGCTCCCCCGTGGCTCTGCGAGGCTTCAACGAATAGAAAGAACTGAACACTACCCATATCCTCGGGCGAAGCAAGCCCAGGGGTACTGGGGGTGTGCCCTCAGGGATCAGCTGTGACTATATCCATGACTCTGTGTGGCTTCAACGAAAAGAAACAACTAAACACTACCCATCACCTCGAGCGAAGCGAGCTCAGGGGGTCTGGGGGCGTGCCCCCAGAGAACAGCTGTGGTAATATCCATGGCTCTGAGTGGCTCCAACGAATAGAAACAACTGAACGCTACCCATAACCTCGAGCGAAGCGAGCCCAGGGGGTCTGGGGGCGTGCCCCCAGAGATCAGTTGAGGGTTGATAGTTGAACAGTGCTATATTTGCGGAGACTAAAGCTTGGGTTTATTTATCTGGGGAGTAGATGCAGAGCGTTAAGAGATCGATTATATTTGTTTTGGCTGATATAGAAGGTGAAGTGTGTCTTGGCGAAATTGGCTTAATTCAGGGGGCAGTTAGTGGCATGTCTGGGGCAGAAACATGGTCAAGGGGGGGAAGGAGTGGATGGATGGAAAGTTTGAGAGAAGGGAATTATTGGATTGTTTTTGTCGAGTTCATTCCCCTCCTCTGTTTGACAGAAGGTAGGGTTCAAAGTGCTCCAAGGGAACTTAGCTGGCCGCGCGCCATGTACATAAGGATCACGGGATCAGGTGCCCGATCAATGGCTAGGCTCATTCAATAATAAATGAATGCCTACGTCAGTGTCTTGGTAACTCCGCACTTCAGACAAGGGGCAGAATGTCACACCGTTCGATATGTTTAAGAGTTAATCAGAGTGGTCGGTCGTATGCACATCCATCGATCGATCTCTCCTAGCTACGCATTCTTCTAACTGAAAATGGAGGACCAATTAAGTGGTGGCATTAATTAAGCCGGAACGAGTAGCGTACATTGCTAGTTTTTACCTCTACTCTTTAACTAATTGGCATTGTTGAAAACGGTTTGCGGATGTCTGTATACGCAAAAGTGGGGTACAGTAACCTTAATGCCGTAATCGAGAGGGAGGTATTTACCTTCCTGATGCGGAAGGTTGAACGCCGATCCGACGATTGCAGTTGTCGGCGGTCACTGACCCGCCAAAACAAAAGTTTTGGACACAAACCTTAAGAACCGAATACGGTGTACAGTCAATTGCCTTTTGTCTTTTGGGCCTTGTAATCGGTGCTGAGGGTTTTGCTTATGTTGCTATTAGAACGGTTTTGGGAACCAGAACTATTTGCGTCGATTAGACGATAAGTGTACTGCAATAGAAGGTTTTTTTTAGGGGGAGCGCCCCCATACTTCCAGATGCAGGGTCTGTTTCACTGTAAAGTGTAATCAGGGCAGAGAGGGGCCTTGAAGTAGAATTAGGCTATAGCTGCATGCACGTTCTGGATCCCTATACGAAGAGCCGTGTTAGGCAGATTAAATTGTTTTTACAACAGAAGCCTATGGGCAATGCAAAACATAGTAGAAATGTTTTTAAACTGTACCCTCACCCTCAGGAAGAGTTTTGTCGAAAAATTTGTGGCAAGCTGCTTTTAAAGTAGAACTACAATTTCTGAAGAAAAAAGGGCCGTATATTGAAAGAATAATTAACAGCCGTTGTTAATTAAACAGCGCTAGATACAGTATTCCCAATAATCCATACATGTAGCCTATAGCGCAGAACTTTGTCAATATATTAATGTTCGAGTTCGGGAATTTTACACGTAGCAACATTGGGCTAATTGAGCACTAAGGAAATCAACGAATGAAGTTTAAAGGCTAGGTAAAACACTGCCTACTGACGTCGATCATTGTTTCCGTTGAGGTTTCAGTTGAAATTGTGGAGTTAAAGAGGGATTGATATCATTATCTGAGTTCCGTCGTACTAATGCTAATATTAGACTTTTTTATATTTTTTTAGGGGCTAGCCCCCAGATCCCCGTGGTTCCGCTTCGCGGAAGGTTGGGGAACCGATATTCTTCTGCGAAGCAGAACAAACGCTTTTTGCTTCTTTTTCTGGAAAAAGAAGAATATTACTAGGTCGAATGGTTTATTAGCGGGTTCGAAGGAGACACCTTTCACTGTATTGTACTTTACAATTGGTTTCAAAATGGTTGCCCGAGAATATTCCTCAAATCGACAGAGGATCGTTGGCGACAATCGCATGTACTAGCTTACTGTTATTAATTAATCGTTTAATTGCGCGACATAGAGATTGTTTTTGCGTGTGACTGAACATATTACAGAACTAATATCAACTATATCTAGCGCTAGCTGATAATTAACTATTTTAGCTACAGTTCCTTGACAGAACCCCTATGTACTGCATGTACACCTATGACCGTCGAGAAGCACAACGTCGTCAGAACGATTTGAATAAACATCAATAATTGTGGATTGAGTATTAGATTAGAGATACGCGCACATGCTTACATCAACCATGGTGTCAGAAATATTATTTCTCAACTGTGGATCGGATCTATCTGAACCCTATATCCGGCACGGAGCCAGGTTTTGTAAACAAGACCTTTAGCAAAACAGAACTCACGCAATTCTCCTATTTCCTGCAAAACAACAACACAGCAAACCAAGTTATCTCTGCTGCAATGCTCTAAACACCTGGATCACCCCTCTCATGAAGTTTGAGTCAAACAATTCTTCACTAAGACAAACCCAACATTTGGAACTCTGTCAGGACAACCAGATATCTGATTGGTTAGGAGTCTTTGAACCCCTGTCACGTGACTGGATTTTTCAAAACCCCGAACCTACCTCTAAACAGAGCCTATTGACCATATCCCCGATACCATGTGTAATCATCCTTCAATCCAAAGAATGCAGTTCCAAATTTGGACAAAGATGACACTGAACCGTAGCCTTACACACAAATAAACGTTCAATTTCACGACATCTTTGTCTCACTCCAAACCCTCTGAAATCCTTTGCGAGGTGTTTTCTGGGGACACGCCCCCCCAGACCCCCGGGGCTCGCTTCACTCGAGCTCCGGGTACTGCTTTTTTCATTCTATTCGGTGAAGTCTCGCAGAGCTACGGGGTTCAGGGGGCTGGTTTGGGGTATTAAAATTTGACAACCTTCAATTGAAAACAGCTGACCATATATTTGATCAGTTCTTGGTTAGAAATTACAGGGCCCCCTGCACCCCCGTGGTTCTGCGAGGCTTCAACGGATAGGAAGAAAGAACCACTACCCATAGCCTCGAGCGAAGCGAGCCCTGGGGGTCTGGGGGCGTGCCCCCAGAAAACAACTTCTGGGTTAGGATTCGTGGCTCTGCGAGGCTTCAACGCAATAGAAAGCAAAAAAACCACTACCCGCAGCTTCGAGCGAATCGAGCCCAGGGGATCTGGGGGCGTGCCACAGGTAAAAGAACCTCCTGTTAGTACTGAGCTTCAATGAATTAAAAGAACGCTACCTGTAGCTTCGAGTGAAGCAGACCCAGGGGCTCTAGGGGAAGCACCTTCAGAAAAGTACTTCTATGAGACGAAGCCTACAGGGCGAGGGTTTTGGTCTTTTTCTTAAAAGAGCAGAGAGGAAAAGATATTCTTAGTGAATTAACGATAGTCTATCTACGTTCGATTAAGACAAAATGCATTGCGAGGTAACCGCCGATGAGGAAGATTAGGTAGAAGATGACGAGGCCAATGATATCTTGCCAAAGTGCAGTGGAGTCGAATCCAAAGGTGGAGAGGATGGTGGCGCCGGGGACCTCGATACTGAGACCAAACTTGCGTTCGGTCAAAGTGAGGTATTTGACCTCGTTCACTGCCAGAGCTTCATATGCGTAATGGAAGATGGACAGGTATTCGAACCAGATGGTTCCTGGAGGCATAGAGTCGGGGTTGAGAAAGAGACCAGCAAAGAGGAGGGAAAAGAGCATGACCAAGCAGCCCACAAGGTTCGCTACACCAGTGTTTTGGATGAGAATACCAATTACCAAACTGGTAGAGGCTGCCGTAAGGTTGAAGAGAACAAGGATGAGAATAAACTTCCAGAAGGCGCCAGATTCTGTGGTGAGCCCGACTAACGGGTAGATGATCACACCTAGAACAATAGGAGGGAACACTCGCAGCGGGACCATGTCAAAGAGCACCTTGGCACAGTAGTAGGCAATTGCCTTGTAATAGCCGTTGGCGCGTTCACGGACAAAGATGATTCGTTCTTCGGCAAACAAGGTTAGTGTAGTCAAGGTGGAGAAGCCAAAGAGAGCTAGAAGGAAGAAAAACAGACCCAGTCTGTTTTGAAAGCCGCTGATATCGTTGGTCACGTTGAAGTAAAGAACGCCGCAAAATAGGCCCAGAATCACCGCGATTACATAATGCGTCAGCATCAGCATTGGGTTACGATAGAGATTCTTGAATGTGCGACCGGAGAGGATGCGGAATTGGTTAAACAGACTGATCTTTTCATACCCAGTTAGCGTCGAATCTTGTTGTCGTTGCTCCTCTTGATCGGTGTTTTCTTCTGACCGGTGATGGGCAGTTTCGATTGTCTGAGTGATTTCGCTCAACACGCGATGACACATGTCGCTGTTGCGATAGGTATTGACAAGACGATCCAGACTCACATCGCCAATGCTCTGACGACGTCTTCGGCGTTGCAGACGGGTTACTTCGGAAGTATTCTCGCTGCGGATTTCCGACGAGTTGTCTGTCGACATTGCATTATCGTCATGTTGTTGTTCATCCTGGTCGGCAGTCTCTTCTTCGTCTGCTTTCATGGTAAGGTCCACGACGTAATCGGCAAAATTGTAACCCTGTGGACAAGGATAGCCAATAGAATCAAAGTATTGAGCTGCCTCTGCCTGTGGACCAGAATAGACCATTTTTCCCTGGGCTAGCAAAACCAGTTGATCAAACAGGGCCACAATGTTGGAACGCGGTTGATGGATGGTGAATACCACTGTTCGATTGTAATTCTTGACTAGATTAACCAGGCATTCAATCACGTTGTAGGCATTGTATGAATCCAGTCCAGAAGTTGGTTCATCCAAAAAGAGAATTGACGGACTAGTGACCAATTCACAGGCAATTGCCACTCGACGTTTTTCGCCACCAGAAATGCCTCGGTTGGACTCACTGCCAATGATTTGGTCGCGAATTCCAAGGATTCCTAGTTCAGTCATGGTTTCCACAGCCCGAAGTCTTTTAGCGTCCTCACTCATGTTCTTTGGCAACCGAAGTAATGCGCTGGTAACAATAGTTTCATACACTGTCAGCGTAGGCATCAAACAATCCTCTTGGTCCACAAAACCAATGACTCTTCGATATTCACTAGTGCTGTAGGCCTTGCCATTGACAAAGATTTCACCAGATTTAACGCCTCGTTTGGTCTTAGCCGCCAAAATGTCCAACAGAGTAGTTTTACCGGCACCCGAGCCTCCCATTATAGCCATAAGCTGACCGGGTTGAACAGAACCAAACGCATTGTCCAGAATGACTCTTCCATGGTCCAAGTACGACACCTCCTGAAATTGCAGGGACATGGGTTTATGGGACGCCATCAACTTGGCCGTTTCATCTTCTGCGGGAATAGAAACAAACCCAAGTTTCTTTTCCTGACTGAGGTGAATAAAGTACTTGAGCGAATACGAGCCCAAAATTAGACCAATGATCGCCAGCCCACAGGTAGCAAGAATAAATGCCTTATCCACTTGATTCTCAGGCACATGGTACCCGGGCAACTCCGTGTAATGTAGACACTCAGACGATGAGCATTGCAACGTTATATGCGGGTCACCAAACACAGACTTGATTAAGTTATTCATCGACGGCTCACTGAACTTGCACCCCGTCTTTGAATCGCATTCAAAATACCCGGGACCCTTGATAGTCTCGGTCAAAAAGTCCGAAATATCAATAGACCCCTTTTCACCACAAAGCATACGCCCAGGAATGCATTTGCAATTGATCTCTGGACATTGATACCTGGTTATGTTTGTATCCTGCTTGATCTCAGTATCAAATTCACAATTATTGAGGCCACAATAAAAGCTCTCTCGCTCATCTACCCAAAACTGGAAATTGCACTCAGCACTCGTCTTGTTACAACCAAAAGTAACCTGAGGAATCTGCCCCTTTAAAATGTCCAATATCTTCTTGTTCGTCACATCGCACATCTGGTGATTATTCTTGACCAAAATCCCACCCGTATAACAAGTTCCAGGCTCATCCCCGGGCACAAACGGGTTACACACATCATCCCTCGTACACATGTTGCAATTAATACCAGACCAACCATCAGAACAATCACACGACTTGCCCTTTCGAATGGGTCGGTTCTTGCCATCACTCAGCCCCCCACACACGGGTTCCGAACAATCATCCCCACCGAACCCAACCGGGCATTCGCACCGTCCATCGAATTCATTGCAATTGGCAAATTGCGTGCACTCAAAGGCAGGCAACATACAATTAAAGCTACTCCGTTAGCAAGTCCCTCACACCTAAGTCCGACGTCAGAACCTACCAAGGAGGACACTCATCATCATCCCGCACCTCCAACGGTGACCTACCGGCCACAAAACATGCAAACACCAGTACAATCAGCCCTTGTACTAGCCATTTGCCACCCCGTGGTTTCATATTCTTCTAGGTAATGTAACTGATGATTGTCTCCGCACTCTCGGCCCGGACAAAGGGTTAGCAGTCATCTTCCCAACAGCCCCCCGTTGCCATAGCAACCATATCTAATCAACCGCCCCTCCCCATACATTCAAAATCAGGGGTATTAAAATTAAAGAAACCTCGTTTCTTGTTAAATTAAAGGCTTTTACTGGGATGAGTTCTCTGGGGGCACGCCCCCAGACCCCCAGGGTCGGCTTCGCCGAGGTTTGGGAATGGTGTGTTTCCTGCGAAGTGTACAATATGTTGGATTACGAATTAAGTTCGTAGGCGGAAATCCATAAAGGAAAGTGGTACGTAATTGAAGTAACTGCTTATATAGAGCAAAATAGATACGTGTCCAGTAAAAAGTGTAATATAGGTGGTACAGCTATACATTTCATGGAATAGCTAATGCTAGTGCTTGGCAATTATAATATCAGGGTATAGCAGGATTTTGCGGCCGCTACAAAGCCTTGACAACCGACGTCTAATTCAAAATATTTAGAGAGTGCGTACCGAATTAGTTATTATATGACCATGCCAAGTTGAAGATAAAGGAGGTTTAGACCATCTACATCTTCATTAACCCTGGTAGATGTACTCACGGCTCAGACCCTTGGCCCTCGCAAAAAAAGGAGACACCAAGTAGATGTTCTCTTCTTTGTCAGAAAAGAAAAAAAAAGAGGTAGCTTGGCGAGGGTTATTACGCACTACAATTCCTCCGCGAAGCGGAGCTACGGGGTCTGGGGCTGGCCCCAGAAAATACAAACAGTATGTATATACAAGCTTCCTGGGAATAGTTCAAATTCTGGAAACATAAGAGATAGCTATTATACCGTTGACAATTACGTAGGATAACAGGTGAATGCTGTCATTTCGAAAATGCATTGGAAGTCGAATCAGATAATTTAATGGGTTAGGGTTTTCGCTAAAAATGGAAGTAATTATGTCTGTTGGGAGAAACATGACCGAAGGGCCTATCTGCAGCTGATCCCGATCATAGTACATTATTGTTGTACACTGCTGGCTAAGTACGTGGATCAGAGACGCTCTTTTATCATATTGGATTTGATAGAGCATGTCGCGGTTGACTGAGCGTCTAAGGACGACGCTAGTGTTCACCGCGCCAGCAGTTATTACAAGTGATGAGGTAAGTTGTTGATTTATACATCAGAACCCTTCCCCTGGGACAGTTTTGCCGATTACATTTCTTCGTTTCTGAGAGACTTTGGTATCTCTTTGTGAGGCACTATAGGGGCTATTCGCTAGGTGGATGCCAGTGACATGTGAAACAGCGGGGAATAGAGTGCATCATGGCTTTCGTGCATGGGCCATTGCCCTCTATATTATGCTCTATTCCTGCATATATCATGTGCCGCTAACCAGTTGCACATGCTGCGTGGCGCATCCAAGGGGTCCGGGGCGTGCTCCCAGAAAACAAGTTATGGTTTAGGACTTGCAGGGGGCCAGCCCTCTGCACCCCCGTGGCTCTGCGAGGCTCCGACGAATAGAAAGAATGGATCACTACCCAAAACATCGAGCGAAGTGAGCCCTGGGGGTCTGGAGGGCGTGCCACCAGAAACCACTTCTGGGTTAGGGCTTGCATGGATTCAAGGATTTAAGGCAACTGTTGTGTTGGTGTATATGCAACCTAATTGCATATAGATCATAAGACTAACCGTTGTCCGATACAATCGGCTCTATGTTACCTCTGGAAAATTGTTTACTCTCCAGAAAGAACATTTCTCAAGAACACGAAACCAAAACAAATTCTCACCGGCAAGTGATCATCCTCCTCGATAAACACATGAAAGAGTTGAATATGCATATGCAGTAGCTGTTCTTTGCTAAAGTGTTGGTTAGGGGCTGACTAACAGTTGTCCCGGTTTCAGACCAATTCTAAGTGCTTTGAAGAAGATTTACAGGCTACCCAAACTCGGCGAAGCCGACCCAGGGGGTTTGGGGGCATGCCCCCAAGAAAAAGAACCAAACTAACATGCATATAGTTATTACAGGGAGACATCTATGATTCGCCGAAGCTGCGAAGTGCATGGTACGACTTGATTGATTTGTGTTCGAGTCAGGGCTCCCCATTGCTGCTACGGCTGGTGTTCCCGGAGATGACGATTTTGAACGAGCAAAAGGTGGAAAACCAGCTGGAGCGACTTCGGAACTGCTATTGGCATCTGACTGCATTCTCAGGCATTGAAATAGACCTCACCAACGGCCTGTTGTATGCGGTTTGTCAGAAGTACGGGCTGAAGATCCAGGAGCGGTTTCTGTCCACAATATTGTCGTCAATTGCGGCCCTGAACGAGGAGGGATTCATCATTTGCATACGGATGTCGTGTCTGCAGCACATTCACCTCATCACACACTCTCACTTGCTCTACTCGCCCCACATCACGATGATCCACCTGGTGGACGTTCGGCCGTCGTTTTTGAAGCACTTCTCACTGCTGCGGCTGTTGACGCATTTCGACGGCACGAACCCATCGCTGGAGCATACCAAGGACGACGTTCTGCTGTATCACAGGAACCAATTCCCCCTGCTATCGAACCACTTTGGCCTTGGGCTGAAGAAATCGGCTATAAAAGCCGACTCCCGCATCGCCGGAGACTCGAACTCACATCCGGCGTCGGTGTACTCCTCCGACTCATCATCAACTTGTTCCTCCCAACAGCAGCACCATCAGGTGTACTCGTCCTCGATGCCCACAATCATGTTCAACACAACACAGGACAGTCTGCGACCTCCGTCGCCCATTCGTCGGGCCACAAGTCCTCGTAGAACGGGCTTTCAGGACGATTACGGCGTGACGTCTGGTTCCTCCTCTGATAATGACGCGTCCTTGTCAGCAGCAGACTCCCCCTACCGACTGTTGACGTGGGGTTGGATCATCCTCTCCTCCACGTGGTGCATCTTCATTGTTGGTGCGGGCTCGGTCCTGGGCCTCTTCTCAACAAAACACGCCACACCTCATGATGAGGATCTCACCGGATACCCGATCCCAGACTACTACCCGTCTCTACTCTTTCTTTGCATCGTCGTCGCCTGTGTGTGGTGCATCATCTCCTGGATGGGCATGAAGTTCTTTCGACACGCAAAAGGTGGTTCAAGCTAGATTCTTCAATGAGGTTATTCTCGGCTCTGCCGAGGGTTTCGATTGTCGAATTGTATTATTCTTTTTAGAAAAGAACCAAAAACGTTAGCTCTGCGAGGCTTCATCGCGAAGGGTCTATTCTTTCATTTGGAAGCGAGCTACTGGTTTGGTTCTTTTAAAAGGACAAGAATATGGGCTGGTAAAATATCGTCCTTTTGAATGAGAATTGTGTTCTTTTTAAAAAAGAACCAAATGTATTAGCCTTGCGAGGCTTTGCCAGTAAGAAATGCCATTCTTTCTTTTTGGAAAGGAAGTAAGTTCTGTTTGGTGCTTTTATTGAAAGGCCGAAATATTCTGATAAGATGATTCTTCGTTTGAAGGAGAAACTGGTGTGGAAGATCGGGCGAGCTGCTTCTGCTCTTCCTTTATAGACAGGGAGATTTCGATGAAGGATTCTTTGGCGAAAATCGTGAAGTAACCATCTGCGACGCAGAAGAACTAATGGTTTATTTCTTCGTTGGCAAGGAGAACCTGAGAAGTGTTTTTAATGCTTGCCAAGGGTGGGAAGGTTTACAGAACTAATATCTTTTCTGACCGTAGAAAGTGATAGAATGAAGATTCATTCAAAATTTTGTTTAAACTCCTTCTGGGTTAAGTTTGCTGGGGCCAGCCCCAAATACAGGTTCTGCGAAGGGTAGGTCTAACAGATCTTTTCAGTTTATTTTTTGGGGTTGCCTCCTTCCGTTCATTGAGTAGGTTGTGGAGGATGCTATTCATTTAATCAGAATTGTGAATAGGTTATGCTGGCTCACAAAGCTTGACCGATTGTATATTTGAGCTGGTAGGAAGGGAGTTTGTTAGCTCATCTGTAATAAAATGTTAGCTTCTGCTCCGTAGTGCATAGGAAATTGGATGAGAAGCATGTAGATTTTGCATATTGATATAGCTTTTGGTCTAAAATCTGTCTATATTGCGTTTGATTCTTTGTGGAAGAGCAGACCTATCCTAGACCTGGACGAATAAATAGGCTTAACGATGGTACCAATTCGCTTAAACTTAACCTCAACTTTATCCAACAAACTGCGAAGCCGACCCAGCAGAGCTGGTTCTTGAGGTCCTAACCTAGATTTTCTGAAGGGCACGCCAAGACTCCAAGGCTAACTTAGGATGGTGGCAGATTCTTTCTATTCGATGAAGCCTCGCAGGGCCACGGGGGTTTGGGGGCTGGTCCCCTGCAAACCTATCCCAGAAAGGTTTTTTTCCGGCGACACGGTTGATAAGTCCTACAGGGTTATTTTATAGGCTTCTTGGTGTATAGCTGGGTTGACTAAAATGCAGATGTTTATAATTTATCTAAGCAGAGCCATCTTCACCACGGGACTTTTTCCAGTCGGCGGAGCCTGATTCTCTAGGACCAAGTCCATCAACGGTAGGCGTGTTACCCTGGTTGGATTGTAACTCCTTTTCCTCCTCAGCGTCCTCTTTGATCAACTGATCGCGCTGATCAGCAGGCAACGACTCTCGGAGTTGGTTGGTGAGTGATTTCAAGCCGTCGGTTAGACTGCTTTCATTGATCTTATCACGTGGAAGCGCTTTATTCTGATCTCGAACATAACGGCGAGTCACATCCACAGCTCCTTCAACTAAACGCCGTTGCATTGTCAGTATAATAACGTCAGTAGACTGGTGATATCAACTTACCAGAAAATGCAATAACATACGCCATTTTCTTACCCCAACCGTCAGAATATAGCGTAGGTTTGTCCCACGCCTCTTCGCACGAATCAGCATGGACCCACCGCTTTTGACGAGCAGAATAAACCTCTGTCCATACCTAACAGGATCTTAGCTCAATTCACAACCCTCTCTCGACACACAACTTACGTGATCTTCGCTGTTCCAAATATACCGAACCCTCGACCCCAACGCACGGCATAAACAAGTAAAACACTAAATGGCCAATTAGAACCTCATTGCATAACATAATCTCCGGCCTCGCAAAGCTAAGAGGGCGAAACATAACCCAGAACTAGCTGTTTTCTGGGAATCGCCCCAGAGCCCCTATGTCGGCTCCGCCTGTTTTAAGCTTAGGGGAAACGCCATACCAACTAGACCTACAGCACTGGTCTTCTTGCTCTTAAAGAACCTATGGGGTTAAATGCGGTCCCATGGAGTCTGGGCGTGCCCCAGAAAGAGAGAAAAAAAGCTTAATTGACCAGTTGTCTCCGGGAAATTGGCCTTCGTGCTCTAAGTTAACGAAGAGATTCATATAACCCGCGAACGCGAACAGGTTCGGGTGTGTCCCTGAAATCGTCAAATAGAACACCTATATCTGAAAAGATGCTTCTCTTGCACTCAAAGAGCCAACAACTTCGATCGGCTAGCAGTGGTTTTCTGGGGCACGCCCTCAGACCCCCTGGGCCCGCTTCGCTCGAGGTTCTGGGTAGTATCATAGTCTTTCATTTGGTGAAAGCCTCGCAGAGCCACGGGGATGCAGGGGGCTGGCCTGCAACCTAATCCACAACTGGATTTCTGGGGGCACACCCCCAGCCCCCTGGGTTCGCTTCGCTATATATAATCTGCGAAGCGGACCCGGAACCTGCGCCTACCTCAGAAACTACTCGGAGACAAGACCCAATCCTTAGAAAACAGTATCAAGCGAGGAAGAAGCAAAAAATGGATAAGAGTTGACTTACATTTGCCCATTCTCCGCAACGGCCTTGTCGTGTCTGGAGGAGTCGTTTCGGTTGATTGTATCTCGGGAATCTCTCGGTTTGCTTGCAATTTGGGCATTCAGACAGTTCAACAATCCCAGCACCGCCTGATTTTTCATACTCATTTGGTGCAGTGGATCCAATTGCCTTAGTATCGCCTCCGCACTTCGAGCATTTGGGGTGGTTAACCCATTTGAAAAAGTCCTGTTTGAACCATCGCAATAGCTCCATCACCAGATAATCCTGTAGTCCCCAGCTAGCGTCTTCTGCCTCCCGCTTTTCTGCTTTTGCGTACAGATCTTCTAACGGCAGAATCTCCAGCGCGTAGTCTAGTAATTCGTTGTCCTCGTACACAAACACCGTATTACTAACGCCACGCAAGGTGGAGAGGAACTTCCGATCCTGCTCACTACTAATACTCTTCTGAGCAGAAGTCGACCGATACTTCTCCGCTATGAGCTTTGCTAAAGCACTTGGATCAACCATCTCCGGCTCTATATAGATCAGCTCTAGTTAACTATCCGGTTCTTACGGTTCTAATCATCGCGCGCGCCGAGCCCCGTCTTGCGCGCAGTATATATACGCGCACCGGAAATATGTCAGACCCCCAGACCCCTGGGTTTGATGCGGTTAAAAACCAGTTACGATGAAATCAGTTGGATTCTGGAGGCGTGCTCCTAAACATTGAACACTTTCCACAACCTCGAGCGAAGCGAGCCCAGGGGGTCTGGGGGCGTGCCCCCAGAAAACAGTACTGGGTTAGATTTGGCCCCTGCACCCCGTGACTCTTGTTTCGTCTTGAAATAACAAGGAAGTTAACAATCCCATGTTGAGAACCGCCTCAAATTCCCGTAAGACAGAGTACTGGAGAAAGCCTCGCAGAACTAACGCTGTTGCTTCTTTTCTGGAAAAGAAGAGCACAGCACGACTGATGAAAATCGTCGACAAAGGAATTAGACCTGGGTTGTTCGTAGATAATACTCTGGGAATTAAAGAAGAGTGAAGAATAAAGAGCAAAGAATGTAAAGCCAGTGTATAGATCGAGATAGCTGCCGGTTACAAATTATTCCTCCTACTCTCCACCGCATGCATGTATTTTCCAAGCTCGAGGTATTCGGCTGTGAAGGTAGTAAGGATAACAGCCCAATCGTGGATTGTGTCTTGGTCCAGGTGTTCGGCGTCATCGGTGATATCATGCCAGACATCAGGGAATTGCAACGGGATCAAGTGTAGGACAGGCACGCCTCGATGCAGAAACGGCAAGTGGTCATCGCCGATGCGTCCACCGTACTCAAATGTTGCAGGCCGTGGGAAATATGCATGGTCACCATTATGCTTGGTTTTGGTGAAGCCAAGTTTACTAGCACGCTTCTCAACGTCCACAAGAGAGCGATGCATCCAATCTGTATTACGGAAATAGCTTGGAATTGCAGGATCAGGGGATCCAAGTAGGTCCAACAGAACAAACGCATCAATTGTGTCCAACTCCGTCCTGCGCTTGGGCCCAGATTGCACATTAGCCTCCATTTTTTCTGCCAGATAGCGGGCGCCATAAATGGAATCTGTGTCAGTCCATTCCTTAAAGGCCTCTTCACCGTCTAATAGAACAATTTGGATCCCAAGGTCTTTGTTTTTGTCCTTTTGCCAGGTTTTTGTGATTGCCTCGTCCAGCGCTCGGGCAATATACATAATAATAGCACAGGGGACCGCACTATCAATCGCGCCAATAAACCCTTCTGGCTCCAACTTGGAATCATAATGGGCCGCCAAAACAAGTCGTCGGGCGTTAGCAGGATCCACGCCAGGTGGGTCTCGCGTCGCAATGAAATTCGTAAAGCTCACATTCTTTTCTATCGGCGTGTCGTCTTGAAACTCGTCCAAGTCAATCTTCCAGTCACCCTTGAGCCCTTTGAAAAAGCTGTTAAAGTGGTTTCTAACATCACTCGAATTCTGCGTCCCTGGAAGCCGAACCTTCAATATAGGCTCCAAATACCCATCTTTATCACCGGGATCAAGATACTTTTCTGTGGGGAAATCCTTCACAAGCGCCCGCACTTGGTCATCACTGATCTTCTCATAACAAAAGACGCTAACCACAAACGCCACTACCGCCGTAATAAATAAAACCCTTTGCATTCTCCATGTAAATATAAATTAATCGGTGGACGTGTGTTCTCCGATCGCTCACACGGTCTTAACTTGAAGTGTCTCATATCTGCATGTATGCACTAAAAACCTAACCCACAACATGGCCTTTGACAGGGTCCTAACCCATAGGGCTCCTTTCCAGAGTTTACTGTATTTATAACAGCTGTAGAAAATGGTATCACGGTCAAGTTCACCATACATGAGTCGTCCAGTATTCTTCTATATCCAGAAAAAGAAGCAAAAAGCGTAGTTCTGAGAGACTCACCCTACTTTGACGCGGCAATACGATGCCCGGCCTTTCAGCAAAGCAGATTCAGGAATCTTTTCTTTCAAGCACCCATTGTAAAACGGGGCTTACTTTAGCATGTTTCCCAATTCTTTCATGATTTGATTGGCTACGTACTAAACAAATTGAAACCCACCATTACCTAAGGCCATTTTCAGTCTTAGACCTGTTTTCGGGGCACGACTCCGACCCCTAAGGCTCACTCGCTCGAGGCTATGGGTATCCTTCAGTTCTTTCTAATCGTAGAAGCCTCGCAGAGCCACGGGGATGCAGGGGGCTGGCCCCCTGCAAGTCTTATCCCAGTTGTTGTTTTTCTGGGGGCACGCCCTCAGACCCCCAGGGCCCGCTTCGCTCGAGGCTATGGGTCTATTGGAGCATGTAGATTTAATAAAACTACTAAAAAATCAATTAAAAGCTCAGTCGTGGTAATTGTTAGTATCAAAAATGATTCATTACGTAATTATTAACCCTTACCCTGAGCCGCACGAGATTACAGATAGAGAGTCAACACCCTGAGCGGTGACAGGTGCAGCACGAAAGAGTGTAGATTATGGGGGACAAAGAGAACATATGGGCGCGAGGCCGGTCGATGAGCGGCGCGCCCATAAATATCCCTGGACGGAGTAATGGGTCTACGTTCACTTCGTTCCCCGAGGACAGGTTTAGTGAGTCCAGCGGGGATCCCAAGACCATGACTAGTTTTTACAACAAGTTTCGCTCCATTACGTCTGCCGCTAGCAGTGCTATGCAGAGTGTGTTGAAGACGGATTCAGGTACTGATGATGGGGTAAATGGTGAGGGAGCTACGGGCCAATCACCGTTTTCGGGGGCTAGGGCTGCTGCAATTGCTGGATCTCCGTCTTCTCCTGTAAATGGCCACCACCAGCCGGCGGATGTTGATAGCTTATCGACATCGCCATTGAGGTATATTCATGACCCCAACAGCGGCCTGTCGCCTCATAAGCATAAAGCGTCGCCTACGGTGGCGGGAGTAACTTCATGGGATGAAGACGAACGACGGTTCACGATGCCGCCTGCGGAGAGCTCGAGTAGTGGCAAAAGTTACATGGGATTTGAACCTCAACCGCCTAGACTGTCTCGTACAGCGAGTGCTAATACGTCATATTCATATAATCCGCGAGATCATTTGCCTGGTTATTCAATGGAACGCGATCCAAGCTCGGACTCGGAATCAATTACGTCAGGCTCCGGGGCTAGGGACCTGATAATGACCAAGATTGATCCTGCAAAGATTCCTGGTCCTTTGCGAGCTGGTGGTTTGGGCAAAGAGTTTTGGATGAAGGATGAAAACGCGACGGAGTGTTTCAAGTGTGGCAGACAGTTTACAGGTAAGATCGTATTGGTTGTGTAAGTGGGTCGATACTAAAGAAAATGTCTAGCATGGAGGAGGAAGCATCATTGTCGATTGTGTGGTCAGATTTTTTGTTCTTCGTGTACGACACTCACACCAGGAGAACAGTTTAACTATCAAGGGAGGTTAAGAGCTTGCTTAGACTGCCTGGAGGTAATTGAAAAGTATGCATCTTCCTCGGCTGATTCGTTGCCAGTTTCTCCAACAGTAGAGGAGGAGGATGAAGTCGATGACGTTGCAACAACCACAGACCAGCAACCGATGGAAATTTCATTTGAAAACGCCCCTCAGCCTACACCAATGATGGCTATTCCTGCGACGAAGAAAGGCGAATCACTGGAAATTTTCCCTTCCAGCAATAACAACGGTTCTCCTCGAACCCCAAATAGCAGGATCCGTCCTTCTACTTCGAGCCAGAATCGAAACAGACGTCGGGCTGCGACGATTGACGGTACTGGACAAAGGTCAGGCCTCCATAATTTGAATAATCATCTGTCAATATCTGGAGATGAGGAAGTAGTTGCTTCAGATGATGATAGATTGGGGACAGCATCTGATGTTCCGGAGCGTACTCACGATGAGTCTGAAGAAGAGGATGAACAGGCAATGAGCTTGTTCACGGCCCTTAACTTTGCGAAGGTAGAGGTAGATCAACGGAGTGAAACTAATAGCAGGTCAAACTTCTTGAGACCTAGAAGTGGCACAACGCGATCCGTTGAACAGGGAAAAACCAGTTTGATGCGCATTGGTCAACGACGCAAAACCTTTTCTTCAAATGGGCGCCGTATAACTTTGTCGAGGTCCAAGAGTACAATGAACCCAGATCGGCTTCCGCTTTCTGCTGGGTCATCTCCAAAGAAGGGTCGGCCTGCCAATGGTAAAATACCACAGATATCAGGCCCATCGACTCGAAAGCCAATGTCTTCAAATGTTGCTCAAGCACCGAGCATTGATCTCAACAAGGCAAGCATCAATCATGCAAAGGCATTTTTGGACCAATTGTTGTGGAATTTTGAACTTTCCACAAAGTGGAACACGGTATTAGTTGAACCGCTGCTTCAATGTGCCCAAAATATCGACCTCAATGTCAAAGGAGGTGATTCAATTGACATTAGACATTATGTCAAACTGAAGCGTATACCTGGTGGTACTCTCAAGGATACCAGATATGTTGATGGTATTGTGTTTTCAAAATCCCTTGCACTGAAATCTATGCCACGGATGATTGATGACCCAAAGATTCTATTGATCACCTTCCCAATAGAGTATAGCAGAGCTGGTAACCACTTTATGAGCTTGGACCCGGTCATTGCTCAAGAGACGGAATATCTTCGAAAACTGGTAAGAAGGATCACAGCATTACGCCCAGATGTTATTTTGGCAGGGGATCGGGTTAGTGGAATTGCATTGAAGATGCTTGACGACCACGGCATTGCCGTTGCGACTGGTGTTAAAAGTACTGTGATTAACCGGGTAGCTCGGTACACCCAAGCTGATATTATTTCGTCAATTGACAAGTTGGCAATGAACCCGACAGTAGGACGATGTTTGCGGTTTGAAGTGAACACGTATCGATACAAGGACATGGTCAAAACATTCATGTTCTTTTCCGGCATACCGAAGGAACTTGGTTGTACTATTCTTTTGCGTGGTAGCAACGCAGCGGCTCTGGCAAAGGTCAAGGCAGTTACCGAGTTCATGGTATATGTGGTATTCAACCTCAAGTTGGAAACATCGTTAATGAGAGATGAATTTGTTCTAATCCCATCACAAGACCCACATGAGCATAGTCATTACGTCTCGCCTCATGGAAAGAATCACGGAATTGAAGCCGATACGGGTTATTTCCACGATTTGCTAAAGATGCAAGCCAAAAAGATCATGTCTTCTTCGCCTTTTGTGCATTTTGGTAACCCGTACTTTTTCCAAGAGGCACGGGACTTGGAGGACCGGCTAGTTGAAATGTCGAAGGAGAATGAAGCGTTGGACTTGAGTGACGAAGCGATTATAAACGAGGCGTATCTTAAATTGAACCTAAACAGGAGTTTAGAGGAGCTCCCCGGTGGTTCAACATATGCTAAAGAGCTGATCAAGGCAGTGAACAATGAAAAATACCTGCGAATCCATGAACAATGGACGGTTCAGAAACGGCAGTGGGAGCAAATGTATGCACAGTTTCCAGATATGTTTGATCCATCAAGCCATCAGAACATTGTTGTTTTATTCTCTATCATCTGCAATGAAACTGCCACGCCATGCGTTGGTCCAGAAAAGATGACCATTGATTTTTACAGTGAGAACGATGCTACTTTGGGTCAGTTTGTGGAGCATATTTGTGAAACTACGGAGGATGGATGCCCTGATGAATGTGGTCGGCCGCTCAATGGTCACTATAGAAGCTATGTTCACGGCCGAGGCCGCATTAATGTTATTGTCGAAAAGCTGCAAAGCCGACTGCCGGGTTATCAAGACACCATCCTGATGTGGAGTTATTGCAAGGAATGCAAAAACACTACCCCAATTATGCCCATGTCTGGTACGACTTGGAAGTATTCGTTTGGCAAGTACTTGGAATTGTCTTTTTGGAGCGATGGGCTTTCGTTCAGAGCTGGCGTTTGTGACCACGACATCTACAGAGACCACATTAGATATTTTGGTTTCCATGACATGGCTGTTAGGTTTGAGTACGATTCTATTGGATTGTTGGAGGTGGTTGCGCCCAAAGCAAAGGTCACATGGGACCCGGAGAAGGAAATTTGCCATAAGCTGGAAATCTATGACAGTGTAATTAACAAAGTGAACTGGTTTTGGGGATCAGTTGCCAACCGTTTAAACAACGTTATCATAGAAGGGTTAGACCCAGAGAAGATCGAGGAATGCAAGGCAAAGGTGGAGGAACTTAGGAGGCGATGTGAAGAAGAAAGAGTCGAGGTAATTGAGATGGTCAAACAAATCTATCTTTCAAGCAGGATTACAGACTTTTTGCCGCTGAACGGAGCTCTACGAACAATTCAGGACAAGGTGGTGACTTGGGATAATGAATTTATCCAGTTTGAAAACAACTATCTTCCGTCCGAGAAGGATGTTGCACGAATTACCGCCCAGCAGTTGAAAAAGATTTTTGTTGACAAACAAGACGAAACCACCCCTGAACTTGTTGAAACCCCGGCTTCTGAAAAGGACATGAGAGATATGAAGGCGGATGTGACTCCACCAATTTCAAGTGCGAGTTCGGCCATTGGAAAATATGAAAAAGCGTCAAAGAGGGACACCGACGGTGGAACCAGTAGTCCAAAGACTACCGACACAGCTTCTGAACATGCTTCGCCCAAAGAAAGTGAAGATTATGTGGGACAGCGAGGGTCTCAATCTACAGACTGTTTGCCTAGCCAATCTATTCCTGTTACTGCTGGACCTGACAAGGATAGCACACAACCAGCTTCGAAGCTGCCCGTCAGCAAGCTGAAGGAGCCGACATCAGTTTCTGAGCCGGTTAGTCGGGTATCTAGTCCTAGAAGAGAGTCGCCTGGTCGTGTCAGAGAAGAGGTATCCCGAGTGGAGGAGAATTTGGCAAAAAACCAGTCACAGCGGAAGGATGAAGGCTATTTCTTCAGAAAGCCTACTTTGGACAGAGTGCCTCGTTTGCCGACTACTCCAGAACTGGAGGTGCCTTTACCCATTGGGTATGAAGAGAGCAGAACATCGTCATTGGAGGAAACTGTTAATCGAGCTGGTCAAAACAGAAGAACCCCGGAAGAACTGTATAGACAACCAATACCCCATGAAAAGGTTCGTGATAGCTCTATCCCAACCCTTAGGACTGACAAATTGGATCAGAGGCGTGGATTGAGACAGAGATCAGATAGCTCCACGGAAAACAACAAATCTAACAGAGCAAGTAGTGGTGGAAGCACTAAATCTGAAGACACAAAGGCCGTCAACCGACCTGGAAGGTCTTCTGAAGAGTCGGCGCGGATAGTAGATTCCAAGGTCCGTGCTACACCAGTTCAATCCATGAGATCTGACAAATCTTATGCAAGGCAGAATGATAGAGATGGTAAAAAGAAGGCATGGAATGAGGGAGCGGCGAGTCAGAATCCGAGCCTTTCGTTTAGAAAGAGGTTCTCTGATAAGATTAGTTTCCCAGCTCAAACTCTTCGTCAACGCTTTGGCACCAGCACTAAAGAACTGGAAAAACAATTGCTCAAAAACAGACAACCAGGCCAAACTAAGGTTTCATCTTTAGCCAAACATTTTGACCAGTTATCGAGAGAATTTGAAAAGGAGCGGGCTAAGGAGCGTAACTTGATGGAGCAGGGCCGAGTGAAAGCATTCCCCGTTGCCCGGGCGCGGCCGATTGTTGAAGTTTTCAAGAACGTGGAGGATGCAGTGGAGGAACTATCTGATAATGAAGACGACAAGAGACCAAATACCTCCAGCGTGCCACTACGAACTGGAACGTCCAATGAGGGAGTCAGATATAGGCCACCTCCTTCCCACGAAGATGCCAAGAAAGAGGACCAGGAAGAAGGTGAATCCAATGCTGAAGAATCACATGCTGTTCAAACAGAAGATGATTTACAAGAGACCGATAAAGATACATCTTTGTCCAACTCCCAAACTTCAGAAACATTACACGAATCTGCAGAAACCCGATCGAACTCTGAGATTGGAATCATTCCTGAAAAGGAGGCAACTGACCATACTGCTGAAAAGCAGACGCTTATGCAGACTTTGGCGAGGTTCTGGGCTGATAGAACGTCTTCTGGCTGGGCTTCACTTGATTATCCAATGAACCCCACGGAGCATATTTTTGCAGATTCTGATATCATTATTCGAGAAGACGAGCCAAGTTCTCTCATCGCCTTTTGCTTGAACTCACCGGACTATCTTGAAAAACTAAGGAATATGGGCCAGAGCAACAACCCGCCTCAGAAACAAGCAGTCGAATTGGATGAACTTGTGCCTGAAAATGCCAGCACTTATATCAATGATACTGACTCTGCATTAGAATCACAAATGCTGAAAAAGACTGGTATCCACCTCAAATATCAGTTCCAAGAGGGATCTGCCAACTTGTCCTGTAAGATTTTCTTTTCAGAACAATTCGATGCTTTCAGAAAACAGAGTGGATGTGACGAGCATTACGTTCAATCGCTTTCTCGATGTGTCAAATGGGATTCTAGCGGTGGTAAATCGGGATCTGCGTTTTTGAAGACTTTGGATGATCGATTGGTTGTTAAGCAACTCTCGCAATCTGAACTGGACGCTTTTGTGAAGTTTGCCCCGTCATACTTTGAATACATGGCGCAGGCCTTTTTCCATGTGGTGAGTATTTTTCTGGACGCCTTTCTCCGAAGGCACAAGATTTGAGTAAACGATTCGGTGCTAACATGGTTTTAGCTTCCAACGGTTTTGGCAAAGATTTTTGGGTTCTATCAGATTCAAATTCGGAATTCTTTGACTGGAAAAACAGTGAAGATGGATCTTATTGTGATGGAAAATTTGTTTTACAACAGAAAAATGAGCCGAGTAAGCTTGATGATGTATATTTATGGTGAAATGAGCTAACGTGTATGGTAGATCTTTGACTTGAAAGGCTCCATGAGGAATCGTCATGTTCAACAGACTGGCAAAGAGAACGAAGTGTTATTGGATGAGAATATGGTTGAATATATCTATGAATCACCACTCTTTGTTCGAGAGTATGCCAAAAGACTATTGAGAACTTCTCTATTCAATGATACGCTGTTCCTTGCAAAAATGAATGTTATGGATTATTCTTTGGTTATTGGCATCGACGAAGACAACAAGGAACTAGTTGTGGGAATAATTGGTAAGAAGAATACGCGTGATTCAGGACAAGAAAACAAGGCTAACACTTTTTTTTAAGATTTTATTCGTACCTTTACATGGGATAAAAAGCTTGAAAGCTGGGTCAAAGAAAGAGGATTAGTTGGCGGTGGTGTGAAAGAGCCTACAGTTGTATCCCCTAGACAGTACAAGAATCGATTCCGAGAGGCCATGGAAAGATATATCTTGATGGTTCCAGAGTAAGTGATACGATTTCTTTCGGCACTGCATTATTAACCTGTCTATTTTAGTTGTTGGTACCAGGAATAATAGTTAATTGAGCGACAATGTCCGCGATCGAGATGAACCCAGGGTGTTAGACCCCTTCTATTTATTCAGTGAAATGTTGTATATTACAAGTTTTGCATATATGTACAGCTAGTTGTTAATAATATTTACAAATACGCTTATACAGCGTAATTGAATGATCCAACTTCTAATTTATAGCCCGAACAACTGTATAGTTGCCCTTACCGACACGGATCAACAACAATGAATCATCAACCAAATGAGAAGTTTGGAATGTTTCTTCGTTTCTTACATTGGCCCTCTCCAGGCCAACATAAACACCACCACCTTTCAGCAAACGGCCAGCCTCAGACTTGGACTTTCCAAGAGCAGTTGCCAACACAAACTTCCATGGCTGGCCCAGTAGGTCGGACTTTGGAATTTCTTTAACAAGGCCCTCAGCCTCAAAAGCATTGAGAATTTCAGACGCTGAACTGTCGGCTACATGCTGATCACCAGGAATTGGGAATAGGATTGCTGAAATCAACTGAGACCTTTGTCCAGCTCCGGAGCCATGAATCAAATCCGTGACCTCAGATGCTAGCACACGTTGCGCATATCTTAGAGACTCATCTTGACGGTGCTTTTCCATAACTTCTGGAATTTCTTCCAAAGGAATGAGCGTAAAGAGTTTGAGGTAGGATTCAACAACTGAGTCAGGTGCCTTAATAAAGTATTGGTAAAGATCATATGGCTTCGTCAATGCTTTGTCCAACCATACGGCATTTCCAGCTGATTTGCCAAACTTTTCACCGGAAGGTGTAGTCAGTAATGGAACAGTGATACCATAGGCATCTTGATTGTGCTTAGGATCCTTTTTATCAAGATGAGATCGTAACCGAGAGATGAGATCTATACCAGCTGTGATATTTCCCCATTGATCATTACCTCCAACCTGGATCCGACAGTTGTAGGTTTTGAACAAATGCCAAAAATCATAAGCCTGCAGAACTTGATATGCGAATTCATTGAACCCAATACCCTGTTCAGAGTTCAGTCTTGCCTTCACAGATTCCCTAGCCAACATATGACCAACCCTAATGTGACGACCATATGTACCCAGGAACCCGAGGAACGAGACACCTTTCCACCACTCGGCATTATTTAGGGGCTTCAAGTCACCTCTCTTCCCCACATATCCCCTTGTTGAAGCATACTCACTGGCTCTTTCAAAAAACTGGCCCATCTGCGATTGGATACGCATAACATTGTCCTCTCGCTCATCATCAACAAGTCGAGTCCGTTCCGTAGTACGGCCAGATGGATCGCCCACTTGACCAGTAGCACCACCCACCAATGGTAATAGATTATGTCCTCGAATATAAAAATGCAGTAAAATCATCAAAGGCATCATATTACCCACATGAAGTGATTTTGCCGTAGGATCAGCACCACAGTACACTGTAAGGCTCTCCTTTGAAATAACTTTATCCAAATCTTCACTGGTCACATTAGAAACTAGTCCCCTTTCCTTCAACACAGACAGTAGCGAAGCATCCAAATCGGAATTATTCTGGCCCTGAGTATAAGCATACGATGCTATACTTCTTCGCGGGATTAGACGGGCCAATCTTCTAGCCAGCATCTTCAATCTATCCTACCAGCCGTAGTGGTATATGTCGTGATCTCAAACCTGATCTCGTCGGCCCGATGGTCAAAACCCTGAATTCAACCGATCTGTGGCTCTCAACTTCAGGGGTATGGATGTGGGATTAGAGGAGTGATTTTCAGGAAAAAGAAGCAAAAAGCGTTGTTCTGCTTCGCGGAAAAAACGTCCAGGACCGTCTTTCCTTGGGACGAAGTCAAGAGGCTTGGAGACTAACTATAATGTGAACAATATTCGTTCTCCAAGGTGTAAGCGTAGGTTTTATGCTTCAGTTCCTGAGTAAGATACAAAGCAAGCACCATACTCTCCGAAAGACTGTCCTCTGCCAGTTTTACACAAAGGACAATTATGTAAAGCATTGTTCTATGTCTAGAAGTGGATTATCCCAACCCATCCGCAGGAATCGTAACCAATGGAATTGGAAGCTACCTCCACCCAACCAATCAAGCTACTGACATCAAGTTTATCTCTCTAATTTTCACGGACAGCAGCTAAAAACATATAATTGCGCTTCAGTTCCAAGGTTAACTGTCCATCGGCATATATGCGAGGCGTCAACGATTAGAAAGAATAGAACACTACCCATAGCATCGAGCGAAGCGAGCCCTGGGGGTCTGGGGGCGTGCCCCCAGAGAACGGGATAGGTAGGCTTTTTTTTTTTTTTTTTTTTTTTTTTTTTTTTTTTTTTTTTTTTTTTTTTTTTTTTTTTTCT
>JAJMDO010000055.1:31834-45166 GCA_030573635.1 Blastobotrys ciferrii | reverse complement strand
ACGAATAGACCTTCATATTTCAAACTCCGCGAGGCTGATAAAGGGGCCTAGAGGGACTTGATCCCAGAAAGCTAGCGTTCTCTGTTAATCGAAAATTTTGTTAAGGGTTAGGGTTGGGTTAGGGTGAGGATTGAAATTTTGGCTATGAATGTAGGAAGGGAGGAGTGATACTGAAATAACTATGACATGAAACTGGCGATAAGCTGCCGGGTATTGCAGCGAATGCTTTTCAGACCGTCGATTGGTGGGGGCAGATGTTTTTCTAGCTACTTAAACGACAACCGAAGACGAACCGGAGTGCGATTGATGGATTATGTGAATTCAGAGAAGCTGGATGTAAATATGGGGAAGCAGGTGATGGAGAAGCCAGTGTTCAATGCATTTGATGAGCACGTGATACCCGAAGATGTTCTCGAGGAGGAGGGGAAAATGCCCAAGGATGCGTTGGAACCGCTCGCGATTCTTGGATTGGAAATCATCCGTGTGAGAAAAGGCCAAACCGAGGATGAATCAGAGGTGTGGGAAGTTGCCCATAGGCTGTTTCCTTCGTTACGACCAAAGGAGAAGAAACATATTTCGAATGATATGAGGCTGTTTGGCTATCAGACGAAGAAAGGACAAGGTGCATCTTTTTTGGAGCGCCTATTGCGTCGACATGGCTATGACAGGAGAAGTCTTATGAACTGGGTAAAATGCATTCAAGCGCCAACTATTTCAGAGGCGATTGAGAAGATGAAATATGAAGAGAAGGAGTGGCCAGCGTTTTTGTTGCGATTCGTCTTTCGACGGAACTGCACAAATCGCAAGGAATGTTACGAGTTGTTACGATTATTTCAGTCTGAATTCAGGAGACTGGACAAGCATTCACAAATGTATTTATTCATAAAGGCACTTAGGGCCACACAGCGTGAGGTCATTGAGTTTGTACCGCGGCTGTGTGAAATGTTTGTCGACATGGCACACAAGGATTTACACAATTCGTTTACATACAATCAGCTGCTTTGGCTTGTTTCACGGTTCGGTACTGGTTGGACTAAGAGGGAGGCAAGCATTTTGTGTGAATCACAGAAAATTTTAGCCCAGCGTATGGCCGTTAAAGGACTTCAGCTAGATACCAAGGGATACATTGCATTAGCGTTCACTTTGCGCAAGGTGGCTCCAGAAAAAGCACGAGCATTCGTTAATATCGTCAAGACCCATGAGTATGAATATTCCCAACAAGAACTATGGGCCCTAGACGACACCAAAGTTGGACAGCATCGGTTCGGAGTTTTTCCCTATCGTGAGGGCGTTGCAGCCATGCAGATTCTACTGGCTAGAGACTCATTGGAGGCGTTAAGTTTGTTTGACTCAGCCCCGGAAAAGAAAAGAACCCCTGGACTGTGGAATGTGTTGTTAAGCAGACTGATTGAGCTTGGCCAGCTGACCTCTGAGCTGTCAGATTTCCTGTGGAAGAAAATGAAGAAGGAGAAAGTTCGCATAGTACCAAACTTGGTGCGAAAACTCATGGATGGTTATAATACGAATGAAAAGGTGACACGACTGTTCAACGATGCAGTGCAAATGGGGTGCCATGTAAACCAGGGACTTTTACTGAAATGCTTGGAAATGACTGGTTATGTTGACTTGAACAAATCGCGAATCCTCATACGGAACATGCCATGGAAAAACAGAGAGTCGTACAACGTTCTTCTAAAGTCAGAGTCGTATCGCCACAAGTCCAACGTATGGAAGACATATACAGACATGCGACAGCACGGCATTGAACCGAACCAAAGTACCTTGGAAAGTCTGCTACGAGCTGCTAGTGACCCAAGAATAGAATGGGATGGAATGTTTGCAACACAGCGTGTAGTCGTCGAGTTTAAAAAGTGGGTTCGTGGCGCGCATGTCGATTCCACGGATGTTCGTGATATGTTCAAGATCTACCCTGACTCCAAACTCTTTCACAGCTACATACGGATGCTGGGAAAGGCAAAATACCACCAGGACCTACTAGAGATACTCCCGTGGATGGACCGCATCGGCCTTCAACCAAATAAGGACTGTCTCTGTGGCCTGGTTCTTTACAGTCCTAACGGAAAATATCTCTACCAACACGGCCAGGTGGTTGGAGACAACCAATGGCCCTCCCAGCAGGACATTGAAAGCTACAAATACTACGAAAAAATAGTATAGACAATGCATATGAATCACTAACGATTTGAAACTAACAACACTGATTGATTTTCTGGGCTTCAACCTAAAAATTAAACCACTAAATATTCAACGAACTAAAGTACTCTCTTAGCTGAGATACACTTTTTCCAGAAAAAGAAGCAAAGCGTTTGTTCCCTGGGATCTCCGTGCCCCCAGAAAGCACTACTACTGGGTTAGGTTTGCAGGGGGCCAGCCCCCTGCACCCCCGTGGCTCTGCGAGGCTCCAACGGATAGAAAGAAAATAGCCCTACTCATAGCATCGATCTGGGGCATGCCCCCAGAAAACACTACTACTTGGTTAGATTTGCAGGGGGGCAGCCCTCTACATCCCCGTGGCTCTGCGAGGCTCCAACGAATTGAAAGAAAATAACAGTACCCATAGCATCGAGCGAAGCGAGCCCAGGGGGTCTGGGGGCGTGCCCCCAGAAATATATCCCAGCTACGCAAGTAGTATTCATTTTACCAGAAAAGCTGCAAAATCACGACAACTGTATATGGGAGGGTTGCTAGCGGAGCTTGGAGGCACTGGGTAGACGGAACTTTTCGGAAGCGAAGCCAGCAGTAGAAGGTAATGATAGGCAGTTTGAGATTGGGATGACGGCATCAGAGTTAATCAGATAATCTTCGTTCCTGCTGTTTTGGGAGATATCTGATTTTATTGGGTGGGGCGGGATGCACGAGATGAAAACATCCTCGCTAAACATCATCGAACTGGCACCGTCCTAAGCCTCTATTTTCCTGAAAAAGAAGCAGTTAATTGCTAGAGGTTCGCAGAGAGGAAGTTATTGGGCTTTGTGCTTTGTATATTAGCAGCTAGTAGCAAAAGAGGTGTAACGGTTCAAGTAGATTGCATCGGTCCCGCCCGTCGGAGAAAACGGGGCCGCCATGCTAAGCTTTTTTTGATGTCGATCCGCGCGTTGATCGTCGAAGCCAAGTTTTCCCCGTATAGCTTAGTTGCCGTAAATTAATTTACTCTTCTGCTACTATATATGCGGACAATTAACAGACAGAATGAAGGATGGGTTGCGTGGGCAGAAAGTGTTCAACGTGCACGGCTGTATCGCTTAGCCAAGGGGAGGATGTTTTGCTAGAATATTACTGCACCTGTGTCTAACACAATCTCTCTGACGCATGCATCGACATTATGGTTTCCTCTTGGGCACATGCAGTTACCTATGTGGTTCTGTTTAGCCTATTACGAAAAAGCAACGTGCCTGTATATTTGTATAGTATAAAAGGACCTAGCTGCACTCTATATTGGTTCAATCTATAGACTACTGAAAATGCAGTTGAAGAACTTGATCGCTACTGTTGCCTTTGCTGCGTCCACCGCACTTGCTGCTCCCAAGAATCTTACGTTGGAACAACAGCTAGAGCTGGCTACCAACGGCATTGAAAGAATTGACATCCTGGCGGAACAAGGAGGGAATGAGTCGTTTGTTTTCGACTTTAACAAGCCACCAAAGGCCGCTGTTGCACAGAATGTAACCTCTGGAAGCGTGGTCACTGCTGTTGGTGGCAGCTTCCCTGCCTTGATCGGTTCTGATGCTGCCATGTATGTCTTCAAGCTCGGACCATGCGGTATGATTGTTCCACACGCTCATCCACGAGCAGATGAGTTTGTCATTACCACCGAGGGAGAAATCTTTACCCAATTCTTGACAGAGAGCGAATCACAAATCATTACAAATACTCTTTCCGAGTACCAGGCCAGTCTCTTCCCAATGGGGTCCTTCCATTTCGAAATGAACCCAACCTGCAAACCAGCTACCTTTATCGGAAACTTCAACTCTAATGACCCAGGCAACACCTTTGTCGCACCAAACTTCTTCTCTCAGGACGACAAGGCGGTTCTTGCTCAATTGGGCGGAGTAGTTTCTGGCAAGGACCTTGCTTCCATTAGAGATAAGCTCCCAGAAGGCCCAGTCGCTTCTGTTGAACAATGTCTCAAGAAATGCGGTATCAAAGAAAACGAAAAGAGAGATCTCTCCTCCCTATTGTAATTCTATAACTCTTTTAATGCAACTTAATTCGTAACTTTTTACTACAATAAATGCGCATAAGCCCCTATCCGCAGTTTCTAGCACATAACTAGTTTTCTGGGGGCACGCCCCCAGACCCCCAGGGCTCGCTTCGCTCGAAGTTATGGGTAATCGTTTTTTCGTTCTATTCGTTGAAGCCTCGCTGCAAACCTAACCCAAGTGTTGTTTTCTGGGGGCATGCCCCAGACCCCCTGGGCTCGCTGCGCTCGATGCTATGGGTAGTGTTCAGTTGTTTCTATTCGTCGGAGCCTCACAGAGCCACGGGGGTGCAGGGGCTGGCCCCTGCAAACCTAACCCTGCAGTAGTTTAGACTCCTGAGCTCGCTTCGCTTGAAGATATGAGTAGTATTAATTGAAATGATTGGAATTCTAACCATATTTATTCAAATCTAAGCCTGCTGGTTTTCAAGACGTTTAGCAATAGACACCAGGTCTTCTATATGGTGATCGTGAGCCTGTGGAGGAAGCTCCTTAAGTGCTTCAGCGAGTTTGTATAAATACTCTTTGTTTTCGCCTGAAGGGCCCCGGGAGTTAAGGATGTGTCGGGCGAGTTCCTCGGGCTCCTGAGGTCCAACAAAGGCCTCATTTTCAGGTGTACCA
The DNA here is from genome assembly GCA_030573635.1 of Blastobotrys ciferrii. NCBI lineage: Eukaryota > Fungi > Ascomycota > Dipodascomycetes > Dipodascales > Trichomonascaceae > Blastobotrys > Blastobotrys ciferrii. The sequence goes on along the minus strand of JAJMDO010000055.1, from coordinate 40,326 downwards.
ATGTAAACAACACAGGGGATACTCTTTGGCAGGCCAGCAATTCGCTCATCAGTAGTTCCCGTCTTGTCTACGTGGAAAGGCACGGTATGCACACTGTATCCGTTCTGTTCCCGAATATCAAGATACTCCTTCACGTAGTCCACCTTCTCGGGTACGATTCTATAGGCCACGCCCCATGTAATATCATCATCTGAAGACGGATGCGGATCATCTAGCGTCTCCCAATATGACTTCTCGATCAACGTCAGCACCCGGCCGGGGGCCCCAGGCACGCCTCTATGGTCTATACTCGACTGCCAAAACCGACGAACATACCCCTGAACATACCCAGGAACCCGCAGATCATAATGCGGAGGCGGCTTGAACAGCAGCGACCCGTATCCAAAAATCCAGTACTCCTCCCTCTCTTCAGATATAGTCATGATGTTCTCCCCGGCCTTTCCCGTTCCCAACAGTCTTATAAGCCACATCTCAACTTCACCGCCACACTATATATAAAACCAACTCAAACTAACGCCAAAGACAACTAACTGGCTCTGGCAAACATTCCCTGGGCTCTGTAGTACTTGAGTAAAATCAGATCCTGAGTTAGGATTTGCAGGGGGCCAGCCCCCTGCACCCCACTGGCTCTGCGAGGCTTCAACGAATAGAAAGAAAAGAGCATTACCCATAACCTCGCGAAGCGAGCCCAGGGGGTCTGGGGGCATGCCCCAGAAAACACTACTTCTGGGTTAGGTTTGTTCTGAGAGGCTTCAACGAATAGAAACAATGAACACAACCCGTAGTTTCGAGCGAAGCGAACTAGGTGGTCTGGGGGCGTTGTCAAAAAGTTGGCTGTGAAAACCCTCTTTCCCCGTATCAGAATAGGATTGTAAGTACAATATAAGTTGATGAGACATGTGTATCGATCAATTTATAGCTAATTTGGTTCTACAATTCTTGGGCGAGCATGAGGCCGTCAGCGATGTTTTGAACACGAGCGTCGAGTTTATAACCCTCTTTGGCTAGTTCGAGCATCTTATTCGGAAAGTCTTTAAGAGGCACGGAGAAGCATTCAATAAACTCTCCGTCTTCCAGTTGAGGCTTTGGGTTCTGGTTTCTGGGGTCAGTCAGATCGACTTTGACATGGACCAACTGGAGGTTGGTATTACAGAACCCTGGGTCTGAAAACATAACCGGTCCAACCTTAACAGCCTTCCCAACATATCCAGTCTCTTCTAACAGCTCCCTCTCAGCACAGGTCTCAATCGACTCATTGGGGTCCAAAAGCCCAGCTGGAAGTTCTATACAAACCCCCTCGACCGGTGGCCGGAACTGCTTCTGGAGCAATATCTCCTTTCCCTCAGGCTTCTCCAACAAAGTAAGAATACCACACCCTATCTCAGTCAGCGTACTTCCCGCAGTAACACAACAATTCCTACTACGTTTGACTTTTTTGAGGACAATGGATTCTGGACTTGCGCCCCAGCCATCCCTACCACATTTGCAGGGGGCCAGCCCCCTGCACTCGCATAGATCTGCGACACCTCAACGAATAGAAATAATAGACCACTACCCTTAGTCTTGAGCGAAGATAGCCCTGGAAGCGTGTCCCAGAAAACCAGTTGTGGATTAGGATTTGCAAGGGGCCAGCCCCCTGCACTCCCGTGGCTCTGCGAGGCTTCGACGAATAGAAAGAACATAACACTACCCATAACCTCGCGAAGCGAGCCCTGGGGGTCTGGGGGCGTGCCCCAGAAAAACCAGTTGTGAGTTAGGTTTTGCAGGGGACTGGCCCCCTGCACCCCCATAGCTCTGCGAGGCTCAGACGAATAGAATAGACCACAACCCATAGCCTCGAGCGAAGCGAGCCCTGGGGGTCTGGGGGCGTGTCCCCAGAAAACCACTTTTGGACTGGCTCTGTGAGGCTTCGTCGAAGTGCCCCAACCTCGGCAATGATGACCTAACGGAATTTGCACCCAGAAAACGAGCTGTGGGTTAGGATTTACATGTGGCCAGCCCCTGCATACCCATGGTTCAGCGAGTCGAAAAAAATAAACACTACCCCTAACCTCGAACGAAGCGAGTGAAACCACTACTGGATTGGGATTTGCAGAGGGGCTGGCCATATTCCCAAGCCTGTGGTTCCGCTTTCCGGAAGATGTAGGTCCCAGAGGCTTTCGAGGTAGACATATACTCTCTGTTTCTCTGGACAAAGGAATACCGGGTAGGGAAAAGATATCGTATAACCGAATAAAGTGGCGAAAAGCTTCACCTATCCTGGATTTCCTGGGACCAAGCTCAAGCACGGTTTAACCGACAATAATAGTCATAACAGTATGCTTGGATCTGAACTGTTCCTCTTCTGACCTTGAAGTTATTGAGGTAGTTGCACCTGACGAAAACCTTAGCAAAGAGCAATTTCAGAGCATACAGGTAAACCACGAAAGAACGAAATAATTCTTTCAAAAGCACAGGTAAAGTATTCTTCCTTTTATAAAGGAAAAGAAGAAGGAAGGGCTTGTCTGCTTCGCTGAAGGCTATTTAATACCAAACCATCCGTGAGGGCTTTTGCGATAAGGGAAGCAAAAATTAGTTCTGTCTCGCAGAATTATCTGACTCCCCAACTCATCCGCGAAGCGGAACTAATGAAACGGTTTTACACTCCAGAAAAAGAAGCACAAAACTTAGTTGTGCTTCGCAGAAACTGACTCCCCAGCTCTTCCGCGAAGCGGAACTAAGGTGGTTTGGGGGCGTGCCCCCAAATACCGTTCAAACGTGATTAGATAAAAAAGGACCAATCCGTTAGAAACGGTTTTGCAGAAGCACAAAACGTAGTTGTGCTTCGCAGAATGTCAATTGGTTACTACAAAACCTTCTGCGAAGGAGGACCAAAGGAGATTGGGAACACACCGCCAAAGAATTTAAAAAATGACCAAGTGAATTGGAAAGAATCCTTTTCTCATTAAAGGAAGCAATAAGCGTAGTTCTCCTTCACAGAAGTTCAATTGATAATAACCTGGTACCCAAATCTTCCGCGAAGCGGAACCACGGGGGTTTGGGGGCGTGCCCCCAAAACTAGAGCAGACAATATGGTCTAGAGAGGAATTGAGTGAGAGACGGAGGAGGTGTACTTACCGTCGACCTGGCTACCTTTGACTCGAGTTTGGCGTGCGGCGCACTCCCAGTCACGTGGGGTGCCTTCGGGGTCGGTGAAGAAGAGTTTCTGGAGCTTGACCCATTTAGCTTCCTTCAGTGGCTGTGGCGTGTTAATACAAGACATATTTAGAAGATCTGCCTGCTTACGAGATCCTCGATCTTGGTGACTCTGGCGTCGTTAAGGCCCATGGTTCACAGAATGAGTTTTAGAGGTGGCTCGGAGCTGGCGTTGGGAGGAAGGGACGGCTCAGGTTTTCACCATCACCAACATGTCGGGACAGACGAAGGAGGCCTTTATGGCCAACATCCAGGCCCGATTGGTTGAGAGCGGCGAGTTTGAAAGGTAAAGGACACAATAGAGGACTTTAGTTCATGTATTAACGTTTTTTGTCAGGTTGAAGCAGCATCTGCGGCAGCGACTTAAGGAGACGGGCTGGTTCGACGACGTGAATGATCTCGCGCTAGGTAATGGAGATCCCTACGTCTTTGCATCAATTCTAATAGCTTTGTAGAGGAACTGAGCGATATCCTGGACCCAAACTTTGAACGTGTGTCGCGAAAAATCGAGCCTAAGGCACTTGGTGAGTAGTGCAGTTATCTCCGATATCTCCGCTTCCAACTTTCTAACCTAACTCCGTAGCCATGGTCCCCGACGACGTCAAAAACGAGCTCCTGCAGATGATAAAAACCTTCCTAGACGGAGTAGTCGAAAAAGCTCCGTAATGCCTATTTATATTTTTGCATAACCTACCCTCCTTTGCATTTTTCCTGGGGGCCAGCCCCCAGACCCCCGTGGTTCCGCTTCGCGGAAAACATGACCTCCTTTGAGTAGTATTTACTCCTTTCCCACTACAGCCAACTAAATTGAGCCATTTTCTTGGGGGCAGGCCCCCAAACCCCCGTAGTTCCGCTTCGCGGAATCTTTCGGGTATTAATGACCTGCAGGGGCCAGCCCCTGCACCCCCGTGGCTCTGCGAGGCTTCAACAAATAGAAACAATTGAACCTTACCCATAGTCTCGAGCGAAGCGAGCTCAGGGGGTCTGGGGGCGTGCCCTCAGAAAACTACATCTGGGTTAGGTTTGCAGGGGGCCAGCCCCCTGCACCCCCGTGGCTCTGCGAGGCTTCATCGAATAGAAACAACATTTTTGACATTTAACCAGTTTTTTATAGAGTCGCCAGATGTAGAAACAACACTACTCATAATTTCGAGCGAAGCGAGCCCTGGGGGTCTGGGGGCGTGCCCCCAGGAAAACAACTGGGTTAGGGTTTGCAGGGGGGCCAGTCCCCTGCACCCCCGTGGCTCTGCGAGGCTTCATCGAATACATACCCAAAACCTCGCGAAGCGAGCCCAGGGGGTTTTGGGGCCGTGCCCCCAGACAACCAGTCCTATGTTAGGATACTGCGAGGCAGTTCTCAGAGGGGGGTCTGGGGCTCGTGAGGTGAGTTGTGGGGGATGTGATAGTTCCCATCGGCCCTCCGTCACCATCAGCATTTGAGAAATACCACACCAACAAGGCATGAGTGCGGTAAGGGAGTGGTAAAATGAACTTGAGAGGTAGTAGAGGCTAATGGGCTAGTAGAGAAACCGACAGGATGCTCAGGCGCGAGAGCTGGCTGGTTTGGCGGGGATCAGCCAGCGCCAGGCTTTGACCGTGTTGAAGCAATACGGGTTCTCGCTGGAGAGGGCTGCAGACGCCATTTTTAGCGGCGACGTGAAGGTAGACTCGTCGAATGTGGCTGCGATTCAGAAGGTGTTTAAGAAGTATGCCGATGCTGATGAAAAGGAGATCTCCATTGATGGGACCATCCAATTCATTCAGGATCTCGGCCTGGAGCTCGAGGACCCGGTCGTGCTGGCGGTGGCCAAGGAGCTCAACTCGCCCGCCATGGGTCGCTTCCCGAAGCAGGACTTTATTTCCGGCTGGAGCCGATGGGGCGTCACTAGCCTCAGCGACATGCAAAATGCGGTCAAGACAATGGGCGAGAAGATGCAGAACGACGAGAAGTATTTCACAGAGGTCTACCGGTTCACCTTCAAGTTCAACATGCAGGACGAGGGCCAGCGTATTCTCCAACAGGAAACCGCAATCGACTACTGGAAACTGCTGCTCGGAAACCGCTTCGAAATCCTCGACAAATGGATCAAGTTCGTCCAGGAAGAATACAAACGCGGCATATCCAAGGACACCTGGAATATGGTCTGGGAATTTGCAAAATACTACAGAACCGACCCTAACCTCGAAGCATACGACGAAGAGGCCTCCTGGCCTTCCGTCATCGACGAATTTGTCGAATATTTAAAAGCCTAATGGCCATCCAATATATTACGACAACTTCCCCTGCGCTAGTGCGTTTCTTTAACTGGGGCCATGCCCACTTAACTCGTCCAATAGGTTTCTTCTTTTTCCAGAAAAAGAAGCAAAAAGTGTAGTTCTGTTTCGCAGAATGGAGCGGGTAGCTAGTCCTTCCGCGAAGCGGAACCACGGGGGTTTGCAAAGCCTACTCAGGCTGTCAAAGCCTTCTTTTTCCAGAAAAAGAAGCAAAAAGCGTAGTTCTGCTTCACAGAAGGCTGTAGGGCCGCCAACTATTGATGAGATGAACGACTCAGTTAATAAGAGAAACGATTTTATGATAGTGAATTAATGAAGAAATCGAGCACAAAGAGTATTTATATAGATTAAGAATAAATTAAAGTTTAGCGACAAAAATGGCAAAAAATATAATCAGCTAATAGGGAAAGTAAATAAAAGTAAATATAGAATGAGCCATATATGAAACGTTGGGCGGTAAACCCCAACGCCTCGCAGCGCCACGGGGGTGCAGGGGGCTGGCCCCCTGCAAACCTAACCCAGCTAGGTGTAGTTTTCTGGGGGCACGCCCCCAGACCCCCAGGGCTCGCTTCGCCCGAGGCTATGAGTAGTGTTCTTTTGTTTCTATTAGTTGAAGCCTCGCAGAGCCACGGGGGTGCAGGGGGCTGGCCCCCTGCAAACTTAACCCAGTAGTGTTTTCTGGGGGCACGCCCCCAGACCCCCCAGGGCTCGCTTCGCGAGGTTATGGGTAGTGTTCAAAAACCCAATAACAGTGAAGAACCTCTGCGACGGTCCCTTTCTTGGTCCTCATGAGAAAAACTGCTTTTGAATCGGTTTCTCTCAGTATTTTTACCTGCAAGCATTGCCCATGGTCGAGTTCAGCGTCCAAAGGATTACCATACTGTTGTGGGCCCAGCGTAACCTTTCAACAGAGTATCCCGCACTACAACTGTTAACTTCAACTTCTTGCCATCATGGTTAAGGCCAATCAATTTCTCTACCCACAGTAAGTTGGAGCAGTACTAACTAAAAGCCGTCCCCATGAGTCCAGTTGTGTCGCCAGAAACCGAAGAACCACCCACTGTCAGCAGGTAATAAGGATAATTGAGCTGTCGATATAAATTTCCGTTATCAGAAGTAATATGCACCTTACAATGTTCTTAGTTCCTCCTGAAGGCAAGGTAGTCGGTTCGAGGTACTGCAAGGCTTCAACGAATAAGGCCCATAGCCTCGAGCGAAGCGAGGAAGGTCTGGGGGCATGCCCCCAGAAACCCACGTCTGAGTTAAACCTCATTATTAGAATAATTTGCAAACTTTTAAGAATTAGTGATTCTTTTTGTCCTTACAGTGGTAATGGGGTATAATTCAGAAACTGTAGAAAAGCAGACACAAATTAAAATTGCTGTCAATATCTCTCCAATCCGCTTAAGCTATTCTGCATTTGTGGCTGCTGTATCTTCATTTTAACATCACTATTCCTGTGTCGATCGTACAACCTCGACCCTCTCTCCGCTACACAAATCACCAGTCCCTCTGTTCGCGCGAAAGAACCACATAATTTACCAATAGCAGCCTTTGTCAATTACTAGGTGTCATCATCATTCCAAACTATCTATTACGATGACTTCTGCTGACTCTTAAAGCATACCACATTGATTCCTTTTTTTTTTTTTTTTCAGGCATAATATTTCCACTTCGCAGAAGACATTGGGATCCGCGGCCCAAACCTTCCGCGAAGCGGAACCACGGGGGTTTGGGGGCTTGCCCCCAAGAAAATATCCTTACCCCCAAAACCTAACCAACTGGTTTAATCTATTTCTCTTGTTTCCAGAAAAAGAAGCGACAAGCGTTGTTCTGCTTCGCAGAAGAATAAGTTTGTGTCCGTCTTCCGCCTCGCGGGGATTTGGTGTGTGCCTCGCAGAAGACACCGAAATAGGGTATGAGGCGTGGTAAAGGGCTACTACAAAGGACAAGTGTGTTCTTGAATCGGAAAAATGAGTTGAGGCGTTAGATCACAATGAGATTGTTCCCCGGGGCGGCTCCTTCCTAATCGGGAAGTCAAATGTCTCACCATTCCATTTCCGCCTTTATCAACCAACGTTATTCCCCGAAACAGTACAATCGAGGCGTTACTATCTAATATCGCTGACTGAGAGAGATGCCCAAATTAAACTCCGAGTCCCATTGTTACGCGACTGGGCCCAGCCGGAAAAACCCCGATTTGGTGAAATTCGTTCTACGGGCTCTCATAGCCACGGCACGAGGCCATGGCCCCTAAATCAGTTCCTATTAGCTTTCTTTGCGGTACAGCACTATCTCCAGGGCTCGTTTCGCGAGGTTATGAGCCTCAGAGCTTGTCTCTTTTATTGAATGAGGCCAGACAGATGGTTTGTCACAGCACCAACCAATTTTCCAAAAACGGAGAAGGATCAGAGGAGAATAGTTTTCCAAAAGTTTCCGCAATTAGCATCAATTTATGAGGATTTCCGCCCAGAACTCCGAAAATCGTATGCCTCAGAGTGCACGTTACCATGGCAACCATTCTAATACAACCCTAACCCACGTGTAAGTGAATATAGCCCTTGCTAGCACCCCAGGAGCACAAAACGCTACTGTCCCAAACAATTAGCTTTGTAGTATTCTTCTTTTTCCAGAAAAAGAAGCAAAAAGCGTTGTTCCGCTACGCGGAAGGTCACACATCCCCAAATCTCGGCGAAGCCGACCCAGAGATCCCGGGGTGCCCCGAGAAAGACCAATCCTTTTATTTCGTGGCCCAAAGTTATAGCAAACACTTTTTGCGCCTTTTTCTGGAAGCAGATTACTGTTGGACAATTGATTCCTGTGGTAGGCCCAGCCCCCAAATCTTGCTTCGCTCAGTGCTTGGATTAAGAACCGGTCTTCTGCTAAGAAAACCAACACCCTTTCGCTTCTTTTTCTGTAAAAAAAGAAAAAAGTACTATTAAGGCAACACTCCTCGGGCCGGCTTTTTCAAGTGTTTGTCCTATTCGATGAAGCCTCGCAGAGCCAGGGGGGGGGGGGGGGGC
>JAJMDO010000055.1:0-31734 GCA_030573635.1 Blastobotrys ciferrii | reverse complement strand
TTAATTCGAGAATTGGGCCTGTGATTTAATGTACTGCACAGGGATATAACTAAGGATAACTAGGTTAAGGTTGAATACAGAAGATAGCTATATACTCGCGTATAACATAAACAATATTACCTACTTAGTTCCTTGGACAGTTAGCTCACCAACATCAGCTTCTCAAAAGAGAAAACAATTAAGCCAAACAACTAAGCTCTCATACCTATTGGCCTCCATGGATCTAAGTCACAAGGATAAAGAATTTGATGCATACCAGCCCTGTCCGATACGTTAAACTATACAAAAAAAAGAAAAAAAAGGCCCTGGCTCTGAATAAATAGTACCACATAGCCGTTCTAGCCAGACAGTCACAATCATTAACCTGGTTTTCGTTTGCATACAACAAATGCATATATTAATTGTTCTTTCGAAAAAAGAACCAAAAACAGTAGATCCGCGAGGCTAATATGGCTATCCGAACTGTTCTTAGGAATGTCAACTCTGTGTCAGAATTTTGCAGTGCTCACCTTCCAACCACAGAAACTGAGTACTGTCCACCAATAAAAATGTTGTGTAAACCTACTTCCACGTCTTGATTCTTGGCCAACCTAACCCAGCGGTTTAGTCCTGGGGGCACGCCCCCAGACCCCCCGGGCTCGCTTCGCTCGAGGCTACGGGCAGAAGTTTATTTTCTTCTATTCGTTGGATCCTCGCAGAGTCACGTGGGTGTAGGAGGCCACCTAACCCAGAAGTGTATTTTCCTCTAATCGCAAATGTAAATTGTGTTAGCTTTTGTTATGCCTATAAAAAGCCATAGAAGCCAAACCTTCTGCAAAACGGAAACCACGGAGTCCTGGAGGTTTGCCCTCAAGAAAACCCCCCACAAAGATCACTATTAACCATAGAAGCTTCTACTTTTCACTATTTGCAGTAGGAGATTCTTCTTTTTCCAGAAAAAGAGGCGAAAAGCGCTAGTTCTGCTTCGCAGAAGGTTGTATACCCAATATTCCGCGAAGCGGAACCACGGGGGTCTGGGGGCGTGCCCCCAGCATCCAATCACCTAGCTGAGTCCTTCTTTTTCCAGAAAAAGAAGCAAAAAGCGTTAGTTCTGCTTCGCAGAAAGTTGGCTACCCGACTCTTCCGCAAAGCGGAACCACGGGGGTCTGGGGGCGCGCCCCCAGCATCCAATCACCTAGCTGAGTCCTTCTTTTTCCAGAAAAAGAAGCAAAAAGCGTTAGTTCTGCTTCGCAGAAGGTTGGCTACCCGACTCTTCCGCGAAGCGGAACCACGGGGGTCTGGGGGCGTGCCCCCAGAATCCAATCACACAGCTAAAATCTTCTTTTCCCACAGAATCCAATCACCCAGCTGAAGCCTTCTTTTTCCAGAAAAAGAAGCAAAAAGCGTTAGTTCTGCTTTCGCAGAAGGTTGGCTTCCCGACTCTTCCGCGAAGCGGAACCACGGGGGTCTGGGGGCGTGCCCCCAGCAAACCGGAAACGGGAAGACAAACCGTTGCCCATGCATGCAGGAGGAAACAATGAGGAATGAGACAGAGCGAACCGCAATTGTGGACGACGCTGGAGACAAGGGGGCGGTGGTGGTGCTGCCTTGTCCCAATGGGGAGATATAGCGCCGATCAAGGGGAGAGCGGGAGGCGGGTCGCGTCGCGTCGTGACGCGCGTCAAATTTTTTCCGACGCGTAAATGATTTAAAGCCCGGCCCCCGCCGGGTCCATTACAGTTCCTCTTCGGGAAGCCAGTTACCCAGACAACAGCACTAACACATTTATTTATCGATGATGAGCACGTCCCCGGGCAAGCAGTGCACGGCCGCGGCCCAGCGCGTGCTGCAGCGGGCCGAGATCTCGCGTCTCAGTCGAACGCTGAAGTGTCGTCTCGGCCTCGCGTCCTTCAAGGCCCAGCGAGGTCTCCACAACGTGTCCTTCGACGCCCTCGTCGCCACCACCGCCAACAGCAACAGCAACAGCACCGCCACAACCACAACCACGACTACGCCACCTGCCTCGAGTCCGACTCAGATGCCGCCGTCGCTGGCGTCGCCACGACCTCGGCTGGAGCAGCCTGTGACGACGTCGCCGGTGCGTCGCAAACGTAAGCGCGAGGCGGGCCCTGCAGAGGACACTCCGACAAAGCAGATGCGCGTAGGAGATGGCGCGGGAAGTAGTAGTCTGTACACGTCGCCGATGACGCCGAGACCGAGCCACAGCCACAGCCACAATCGCCCCGCGTCACCGCCACCCTCGACGCCACCGCGCACAGAGGACCAACAAGGCGCGGACCTGCTCATGTATCTGGCCACGTCGCCGTCGCCAGCACAAAAAAAGCCAGTCCCCCGCACGCCCACAAACCTCAACTCGTCGCCAATGCTCTTCCAGACCCCGCAGCAGTTCAACCTCAACGACTACTTGCATATACACACCCCGTCCCCCGCCCGGAAAAGACATTCCTGACTCACTAGAACGCTGTATTTATTCTCGCCCACGTATTTATATCCCATGCACCACCTAATTTATTGTATATGCCCCCTTGTGCAGCTTTTGCTTCGTTTTCTGGTGGTTGGATTCTGGGGGCTCGCCCCCAGACCCCCGTGGTTCCGCTTCGCGGAAGGTCCTGGGCTTGGTACCCTTTTCGAAGCAGAGCTAATGCTTTTTGCTTCGTTTTCTGGTGGTTGGACTCTGGGGGCACGCGCCCAGACCCCCGTGGTTCCGCTTCGCGGAAGGGTTGGGTAGCCAACCTTCTGCGAAGCAGAACTAACGCTTTTTGCTTCTTTTTCTGGAAAAAGAAGGTTTCAGGTAGGTGACTGGGTTCTGTGGAGAAAGAAGGATTTAGCTGTGTGATTGGATTTTGGGGGCAGGCCCCCAGACCCCCGTGGTTCCGCTTCGCGAAGAGTCGGGTAGCCACCTTCTGCGAAGCAGAACTAACGCTTTTTGCTTCTTTTTCTGGAAAAAGAAGGCTTCAGCTGTATGATTGAATGCTGGGGGCACGCCCCCAGACCCCCGTGGTTCCGCTTCGCGGAAGGGGTGGATAGCCAACCTTCTGCGAAGCAGAACTAACGCTTTTTGCTTCTTTTTCTGGAAAAAGAAGGAAATATCCGTTATGATAACATCCGAGGTATCTAGGAGAGGATTTTTCTCGAGGGAAAGCCCTCGAACCCCCGTGGTTCCGCTTCGCGGAAGGACTGGGTCACGGCAGCTTCTGCGAAGCAGAATTAACGCTTTTTGCTTCTTTTTCTGGAAAAAGAAGATAGAATTCATTAGGATAACAGTCGAGGTATCTAAGAGAGTGTTTTCCTTGAGGGAAGGACCTCGGAACACGGTCCCGGAACATTCTGCGAAGCAGAACTAACGCTTTTTGCTTCTTTTTCTGGAAAAAGAAGACCTTCACACCATTAATATATTGCCTGAGGTTTTTAAGAGGGCTCTTATTTGGGACAAGGTTCAAAAATTCCGTGGACCCGCTACGCGTAGGGATAGGGATGAGGATCGAGGTATCTTACCCTCTGCGAACCAGGACTAACGCTTTTTGCTTCTTACTGCGGCAAAGAAGAATGCAATATTGCTAGTAGGATGACTGATCGTTGTCATGAAGTGTATTTAACCTGTTGTTCTGAAGGCGTGGGATTTTTAAATGTGGCTTACCGATGGCTGTGTTGGTGGCAACGTTTTGGGAGGTTTTTTATGGATATGTTAAGTCAATTATTATTGACAACATTTATATACTATATCCAATACCATCCATCCACAAGCTGGTCAAAATTAGATGTGGGTTGCCCCGCCAGAAGAGACGTGTTTCGGTTGGTTCTGATGCATGTCCTGAGACCCCAGGTAGACGTCGCCGAATTTCTGGTAACAACTGGTCTTTAAAGTAAACGTTATTGGTTGTGTTATTCTTGTGAAAAATAGAGCTTGTTGAGGTGCTAGTTGTTCCTATCAAACACCATTGGTGCTGGTACTGAAGGTGGCAATAAACATTGGTAGGAAGGCGTCAGACATCGCCACTTTAATTTCATCGTCTCGACGAATTAAGCGGTAGCATTGATTTTAGATAGTGAAAACAAGCAACCTGGTCAACTAAACCATACTCAAGAGGTAGACAGGTGCCCCTAACCTTGCAAAGTGAGACCAGGCGAGTCCAGAGGCTCTGCAACCGTGGAAGCCTACCCCTCTGTTGATTTACCACTTCCTTTCCCAGTAAGAGCTCTGTCACCCCAAACCCCGAGCGAAGCGAGCCCAGGCCCCCAGAAAACCACACCTGGGTTAGGTTTGCAGGGGGTCAGCCCCCTGCACCCCCACGAGGCTTCGACGAATAGAAAGAATAGAACACTGCCCAGAGCCTCGAGCGAAGCGAGCTCTGGGGGTCTGGGGGCTTGCCCCCAGAAAACCACACCTGGGCCAGGTTTGCAGGGGGCCATCCCCCTGCACCCCCGTGGCTCTGCGAGGCTTCAACGAATAGAAAGAATGGAACACTACCCGTAACCTCGAGCGAAGCGAGCTCTGGGGGTCTGGGGGGGGGCTGCCCCCAGAAAACCACTAGCTGTGTTGGTTTAACGATCTGCTAACAGTTGAGTGTAGTGCTATTAGATGAAGCGAGCCCAGGGGTTGGCAGTGGGAATAGGGGATGGTAAGGAAAGCCGACGGCTGTAACAGAGATTGCTTAATGGTTAGTTTATTAATGGAACAAATAGTGAATGGTTTTCAGGTTCTTCAGTCTAGATCGAGCAGTCAAGCTCATGCTGGCATACTAGGCTAGGGGAGAGGAGCATGGCAAAATCCCAGTCATCTGGCCCTGCAGTCAGTGGATTATGACCAGTCAAAGCCGACACCCTGTTGGCCAAGGGTTCAAGGCAAGCTCCAAAGTGCGCCTGAAAAAGAAAAAGAGGAAGCAATGACGCTGGGGGTTAACCTCTATTTATATAGCTCACAGTTTCTTGGGTCAAACCCCCGGGGTCGGCTTCGCTGAGTCTCGGGCATGTTCTGGCCTTTTGAGAAGCAGATTTACGCTTACTTCTATACCGGTGTAATAAGTATGTAAATTCTCAAGCAGTGGTGTCAGTTCTTTCATTCAACGGAGAGATTCACTTCAAATTAAAGTAGTGTGTTGTGTTGTAACTTTATTGGGCTCGTATAAAAGCGTGGGTCCTGCTTCGCAGAAGTTCTCTTCCACGAAGCGAAACCCAGGGATCTGGGGCCGTGCCTCCAAGGTAAATAGTCATCCGCCCACATTACTGGCTAAATGGTATTCCTCTTCTTCTAGAAGAAGCAAAAAGCGTTAGAAAATGTTTCGATCCCATAATAGGACGAAGCAGACCAAAAGGGGATAGGGGGCTTGCCAATCACTATCAGGTGAACAATACTTTTATTTTCGAGCCGAAATCTTTTGTTGGCTCGCAATGGATTACTCCTCTAACCAAAATGCTGTGATGTGGTTTGTGATTACGTAATTGGTGGCGATAAAAATAGAACTGAGAAAATATAAATAGTGCAGACGCCCCCCGGATCCATTCGCCACTAAGACTTTTCTTACACCCAGTAATAATTAACCAAAAATCAGTAGTTTTACAGATTTTTAATCCTCAACAGTTTCCAGAATCCAATTAACACTAAAGGGTAAGTTGTACCTCGCTTATCCCACTAACCATCTCACAACAACTACCCCTACCTCTATCTTCCAACCCGTCTAAACAGTCATACCCTTCTCCCGAGCTCGACAAACCCTCACATGTTGGTATCATTGAAGATCGCTTTTCCAAACACGAAATGCAAAACACTGATACCCGAGCTGAACTTTTGAGGACTGTCCCCCACAATTCTAACCCAGAGTTGATTTATCTGGGAGCTCGACCCCAGACCCCTGCAATCCTAACCCCGAATTTTTTTCTGGGAGCATGCCCCCAGACCCCCAGGGTCGGCTTCGCCGATGTCTGGGTATACCTTTCATCTACTCGTCTCTGCCTCGCAGAGCCACGGGGTGCAAGGGGGAAAATCCTAACCCACAAGTGGTTTTCTGGGGGCACGCCCCCAGACCCCCAGGGCTCGCTTCGCTCGAGACTAGGGGTAATGTTCAATTCTTTCTATTTGTTGAAGCAAATCCTAGCCCAGAAGGGTGTTCCCTGGGGGCACGCCCCCAGACCCCCAGGGTCGGCTTCGCCGATGTCTGGGTATACCTTACTTCCATTCGTTGAAGCCTCGCAGAGCCACGGGGCTGCAGGGGGCCTAACCTAGAAGGGTGTTCCCTGGGGGCACGCACGCCCCAGACCCCCTGGGTCGGCTTCGCCGATGTCTAAGTATACCTTCCTTCTATTCGTTGAAGCCTCGCAGAGCCACGGGGGTGCAGGGGGCTGGCCCCCTGCAAACCCTAACCCACAAGCGATGTTCTGGGCACGCCCCCAGACCCCCTGGGTCGGCTTCGCCGATGTCTAGGAACACCTTCCTTCTATTCGTTGAAGCCTCGCAGAGCCACGGGGTGCAGGGGGCTGGCCCCCTGCAAATCCTAACCCGGAAAGGACTCGCTTCGCTCGAGGTTTAAGTTTAGCCAAAGGCATTAGAATAGAGAAGCATGTTTTTGACCCAGAACCTCGCGAAGCGAGCCCAGGGGGTTTGGGGGCGTGCCCCCAAAAAACAGCCATACTAGAGGGGTCGGTGGTAGCCTAATCTATTGGATGGTTTGGTATACAAAATGCGCATGAAGAGTTTGAGTCGTGTAAAGTACAGGGATATTAGTTATTGTCTGGATTAGTGACGCGGAGGATCTTTCTGGAGTAGTCCTGTTCGTCTGCCAGGGAGCCGTCTGAGATGCGGCGCTCGCCCAGCATGGCCGGGTTGAGGCGTTGGTCCACGGGCATTGGCGGGGACTGTGAGTTGACTGCGGTTGAGGCCGAGGACAGCTTGCTTTCGTGGACGCCGAATGGGTCGCGGAAGCCGTCTGGGGACGTTGATGGGTTGTAGTCGTTGTGTGCGTTTCGTCGTTTTCGCCAGAAGACGAGGGCTGCGCCAATGAGGCCCAGGGCGGCCACGATGCCTATGACGATGCCGGCAATGGCGCCGCCGCCGATGCCGCTGGCCTTCTTATCGCCGTCGTCGGTCGCTGTGGCGCTCGCAGCGCTGCTATCGCGACTCGCGCTCGTGCTGCTCGACCGTGTGCTGGAGGAGGAGGACGACGAGGAGGAGCTGGAGGTGGAGGAGGACGAGCTGCTGGAGGAGCTCTTGGAGGAGGTGGTGGAGGAGCTGGTGGAGGACGGAGCGGCCGAGGACACGCTCTTGCCCGCAATCGTGAAAACAGACCACGAGTCGTCGCCGCCACAGGTGTCGTCCGGAAAGCCGGGACAGGTCTCCTTACATTTGGACGAAGAGGCCGTCTTGGAGGGCAAAGCATTGCCGCAATAGCACTTCTGGCCCTGCATGGCAAACACCGCAGAACCCTTCTGCTTGCACGCGTCGTAGCACTTGCCGGCACTGTTGTAGATGTTGGTGTAGGCCTTCTTCAGACTGCCAGAGTCCTCGAAACAGCCCTCCTCGCCGTAGCCGCCGTCCTGCGCCGTGGCCGTCAGCATCGCCAGCGCCACTAGTATCAGCTGCCCCGCTCGCATTCTGTCTGTGTGCTATCTAGGGAGAGAACGAGCGTCGTAAGTATTTATGATGTTAGGGGTGGGTGTGTGTCTGTGGCCCAACCCTCTCCAGAGCCCCTTTAATCCCATCCGCGTCCGCGTACATATAAAAAAATTCACTCCACCACCGGCCCAAAAAGAAAAGACACCTCCGACTCCTTGAAACACACCACCACCACCACCGCACATCGACCCAACGACCCTTCAGCACAACCACCAACAACGACAACAGCAACAACAGCAGCAGCAGCAGCAGCAGCAGTACAAACCAGTGCAGTAATGGCACGTTGTCCAGGGGCCTGTTGGTAGGAAAATACGCGTCCCGCTCACGTCACGTGACCCGCTAAAAATAGACGTCCACACGCGATACGCGACGCGCGCAGGCGCGGTTTCGCGACTGACTGCGGCGGAGCATCAAATATAAATACGCTGGCTTTCCCTTCGTTTCAGAATCGTGTCAACCGAAACACAACATGTTCCAGGGTCTTCAAACTTAACCCACTAGTGGTTTTCTGGGGGCATGCCCCCCAGACCCCCAGGGCTCGCTTCGCTCGAGGCTATGGGTCAGAAAACCTATTGCGTACCATCGGAACGCACCCAGACCCCCTGGCTTCGGCTATGGGTCCAAACCAAGCTTCACAAAACTAATGGGATTGTTTTTTGGGGGCACGCCCCCAAACCCCCAGGGCTCGCTTCGCGAGGTTATGGGTGAAAGTCAAGTTTTACGACTCTAGTGCTTTTTGCTTCTTTTTCTGGAAAAAGAAGAATATTATCGCAGCGAATTGCCTTGGGTGAAAGCCAGGCTTTACGACTCTAATGCCTTTTGCTTCTTTTTCTAGAAAAAGAAGAATATTATCGCAGCGAATTGCCTTGAGTGAAAGCGAAGCTTTTACGACTCCAGTGCTTTTTGCTTCTTTTTCTAGAAAAAGAAGAGTTATCGGAGCGAATTGCCTTGGGTGAAAGCTAGTTTCACATAACTAATGGTTTTCTAGGAATATTGGGTTCTGGTTGAAAGAAAGTTGCTTTTTGTTAGATAAGCGCTCTTAATTAAGGGTAGTTAAGGGCGTATATCTAATAAAGGTTAATTTGGAGTGATTGATTGGGGTCTGTGCTAGCTTGTTTAATTGTATGACTAGTGGTGATTCAATTATGATATAAAGTTCGGCCGGTAGGAGAAGCTACTCTACAGCTAGCTGTTAGCGAACGTGTATGGGTAAGTGTGGTACAGGGAGTATATGTTGAACACACCCTCATTTGCCTTGCAGAGCCACGGGGGTCTGGGGGCTGGCCCCAGAAAATATACATACGATTCATTGAATTCGTATCTGTTGTGACATGGTTTATATTAATTGTTGGAGAAATACCCCCATTGCTTAGTAGTGGTTTTCTGGGGGCACGCCCCCAGACCCCCAGGGCTCGCTTCGCTCGAGGTTATGGGTAGTATTCTATTCTTTCTATTCGTTGAAGCCTCGCAGAGCCACGGGGGTGCAGGGGGCTGGCCCCCTGCAATCCTATCCCAGTAGCCTTGTAGTCATGGAGGTCTGGGGGTGCAGATGACTCAGGTAGGAGAATTGAATGTAAGTTGTGGCGCATTTGGGTCCATGCATATGATAAGGTGGTAGATACGTGGTGGGGCTGTGATATGTTAAGCTTGCATTGATGTTTACGCATATATTCATCTGCGTGTGGAGAGATTAATGCCATGTGCGTTATTTACGTGGAAGATCACCTTGTGGGTTTGCATGAATTAAAGGATGTGCATGCAGGGATCTTCGCACGTTGATAATGTTTGTGGATATATAATTAGACGTGGTCGTGTGTTTAAGTGCAAAGCGTAGTATTTTATGGCTTTTGATGCTCTGTCGTGAATTATGCGCGTGATTTTTGGTCTCGAGGTTTTATGTTGAGTCCAAATTTTCACATGCATGGGCAGTGCATATTTCTGCAGCAAAAGCACGTTGATTCAGCTGACTAACCTACTCCCATGCATGACAGCAGAGCTAACATAAATTGCCTTTTGACCTACTGTATCGTTTACAATTGTACGATTTTTACAGCAGGGTCACGGTCCAAAACTTGCTCAGTTACTTCCTGTCGGCCTAATGGTCTGGTGCGAGGGAAAAGTTTCATGGACCTGACTAATACACACACTCCATCAACGAATAGAAAGAATAGAACACTACCCATAGTCTCGAGCGAAGCGAGCCCAGGGGGTCTGGGGGCGTGCCCCTAGAAATACCACTACTGGGTTAGGTTTTTTGTAGGGGGTCAGCCCCCTGCACCCCCGTGGCTCTGCGAGGCTCCGACCTGACTAATACACAGACTCCATTGGTTACTACTAGCTGGTCTGAGGTTTTCTAGGATAAGGAGAAAAAAACCGTTGGTTTTGATCATAGAATGACAGAGCATGAATTAGAAGTTAGACCGTATGTCTTTACCACCCACATAATCCCGTGAAGCGAGTTAATTGCTCCCGGAGGGCACGTGATGGTAATACATGCTCTTCTTTTTCCGGAGAACGAAGTAAAAAGCGTTGGTTCTGTTTCACAGAAGGCTATAACATGGCTCTTTGATAATTGGTTCTTATTCATAGCCTCGGGAAGCGAGTTTTGGGTACTTGTGGGAGGTGGGCCGAAGAAAACCAACTAGCGGTGGTTTATTTTCTTTTTTTGTTTCAGAAGAAGAAGCAAAAAGCATTAGTTCTGTTTCACAGAGGAGCATGGGAGGATTCTTTTGTTAGTTAGGGTTCTACCCATAACCTCGCGAAGCGAGCCCAGGGGGTTTGGGAGCGATGCCCCCAAGAAAATCAACGGCAGTTTGTGCTCTTCTTTTTCCAGAAAAGAAGCAAAAAGCGTTTGTCCCTTTTCGGCATGGCTCTTTTAGTTAGTGTTCTACCCATAACCTCGCGAAGCGAGCCCCGGGGGTTTGGGGGCGATGCCCCCAAGAAAACAACCAATTGTACCTTTTCCAGGGAGATAATCTATTAATGAATGGAAGAAGGAGCGTTTTGTTTATATATGTGGGTAGGTGAATCAGGGGTGTGTTGGTGTTGAACACAGGGTTTGAGACAGTTTTGGAGATAGTTTCAAATGGTCTGTCAGGGACACGCATGCCGATGTTTTACCCTGGATGTCTCATTGGATTGAATGATTAATAGGGTAGAGGTAAGCAGAATTGCTAGTTTGTGCTTTTACTACGAAGGCTATGTAACTTATGTAATGGTGATCATCATTGGCAGGGAATAATTGCCCACTCCCGGCGGAGGCGAAAATCATTGCCGCGGGTGCCAATCGATACACATCTCCATTCGACGTGGGTCCCTGGTGGTAGCCTATACTTTTTGCTCAATATCCGATGCCCTAGACGAAATTACGTGTATCGAGCATCGCCTGACTATAGGTAACCGAAGTTTCGCTTTTTTCGGATATTCTCGGCCCGACCTCCCGATCCGGCTCAGACTCGACGCTTTCCTCTACTACCATCTGGCAAAAGAACCCAGCCATATCTTGAACAAAACGAACACCTTTTTGTTCTTTTTCTGGATAAGAAGAAGTTTTATGTACGATTAGTGTTTTCTTGGGGGCAATGCTCCCAACCCTGGGCTCGCTTCGCGAGGTTCTGAGTGAAACACTTATTCTTCTATCAACCTAGCGAAAGAACATATTGTAGCCGACTTTATTTTGGGAAAAAAAATAGTTTTATGTAGGAGTAGTGTTTTCTGCGGGTAATGCCTCCAAACTCCCTGGGCTTGCTTCATAAGAGGGGTCTAGCTGAGAAAACCGGCATTGTTCTCTTCTACTTTGTGGCTTTGATCTCGTTGTGAACGTTGAAAAAAAAAAAGAGTGCTTTCCTTAATTAATTTGTTCAATCAATTGATTTGTTCATCAAAACGTGCTAGCGCTAGCTATAGCGGTCTGTGTACCTGCCCCTAGCTATAGCGGTCTGTGTACCTGTAGCTGTATAATAGTACAGCCTGCTTAACTGCGCGTATGAGCTCTGCTCGGCATCGATTGTAAAATATAAGCGGATCGCGATCGGAATTAATATTTAGTATACGCGCGCGTATGTCTATTCATGCATACATGCATGCCTTAATTATTGGCTTCTGGAGCATATTTCCTTATATTACATACATGTGGTTTGACCGCGGATTTTAAATATATATATACAATTTGGCACCATTAAGCAGTCATCAGAAGACCTAGATTCAATTAGAACTACTACTTTGAGGTCCGGTCTAGGTTTACCTTAATTTACCAACTCATAAAACTGCATGTCCGTATTCAAAATATCTCTGGATTTTGTGCCTCCTGCCACAGAATGCCTAAGGTTACATGCAAGTCCTTCTCAACTTCTTTGTCCAAATGTCACGGCTCATCATAGGTACCTACTCTTCCAAACGGCTAGAAACTTGTGTCGTTTTAGAAACCCGAGCTCTCGCACTCATCCATTCAGTCCATGAACCGCACTGCTAACTCTTATGTAATTAGCATATTTAGCTGGCCGATCAGTGCCAAGCAAGTGCAAGCATTTCCCCTAACCTCGGGCGGAGCGAGTCCAGGGGGTCTGGGGGCCTTCCCCCAGAAAGCCAGTTCTGGGTTGGGGGTACAGGGGGCTGGGTCTATACGACCGCGTGATTTGAAGCCTCGTAGGCCAGCGTTTTTGGTTCTTTTTTACAAAAAGGACAAAACTTTCAACCGTCGAGTTGAAACGTATCTGTTTTGGAAGGTTTTTTTCTGGGGCACCCCCAGTCTCCTGGGCCAGATTAGCCGGGGTTTGAACAGGCCAATTCACATCTTGTTGAAAGTAATGTATTTATAAAAAGTTTGAACATGACAGGGAAATAAATACATTGGCAGCGTCCCCAAATCCCTTTGACATATGAAGCTGAGCCATGCGTGCTGGAACTGATCTCAGAAAACTCTAACAAAGGTACCTCCTTCTGAGTATAGAGCAGTATGTCCCTGGATGATTAAGTTGTCACAAACTGTTATATTAAGGTTGTCGATTAGAGACATGATGACGCGACCTCCAACTCTATTCGGCTACTTAGTGGCCCCGTACATGGACGATGGAAGGTGGACCGGCACTCAAGTTGTATGTAAGTAATGTCGATATATCAACCGCGCGTTAATTAATTAGTTTCTCGCATAAATTAATGTGCATATACAGCTAGCGCCTAGCGGCGCCGATCGACTGGATATATGCATGCATAACTAACCGACCTGTGGAGACTTGACGAGTTGTTTCTGCAGCTAGAACACGTACATGCATGCTGAAACACGTGTACTATAATTGATACACAGTATCTCACCACACTAGTTAGCTATAAACAAAGATCGTACTTACGCATTCATCACTCTGATAAACTTCGCCAACCATGCACCTGGATCGATCTAGCTAAGTTCATGCATGTGTGAAAAGTCAACATCGGCAAAACTCAAAGCTTTGGGAATTTTCAATAACTTAACACCCGTTATTAAATTAACAAACCCAATTACCCCTTTCGGAAAACACATGAGACTTTCCAGGACAGCTTATTTACACCCAACCCTAACCAAATGCTCACGTAATTCAATCACGTACCTCTAACTATCACCCTCTTCTAAATTTAACGTAATCTAGTAAAGCCTAACAACCATAATGTAGCCTTTAACCAAATTAACTGAGTTTCATATGATACGTAATTCTTCTGGCTCCCCAGGGCTCATGAGATCATGGGTAATTGAGTGCTTCATATCCTTTAAAATGAGAAGAGCACCTGATTAGCTGAATGATCTTCTGCGCAATTCTCTAGGGCCCAGGCTATCCTGAAGACCTACGAGGTATAAATATTACTATTGATTAATTAACCAGCTGATTTCTAAATTTCATTGGACTTTTTTCTTGAAGCCACGCATGAATGATTGTGCATCTTGACTCTTTTCCATATATTTTCCATATACTGAAATGAAGAGTATTGATATTCCTACCAATGAAAAGTAGTTAATCTTGCGGTTCTTGTCTGTTGTAATATTGGGCTAGGTGAATGGGGGAAATATGCCTTCTGTGAATCAGCGTACTCAACTTATACTATCAATGGGCCTTCATAAACGGGGACGAGCCCCTAACCCCATGGCTCCGCTTCGCGAAAGGCTTCGGCCTTAGAACTTTCCGCAGAACAAAACCATGCCTTTTGTTTTTTGTTCCAGAAAAAGAAGAATATCACTCAACTTATAATACAAATTGGCCTTCGTAAGAGAGACTCTTCATTGAAGGAAACTCCTGTGTTTCCGCTTCGCTGAAGATTTTGGCTTCAGGATCTTGCGCAATGCGGAGCAACTCATTCTTCAGAAAAATGGTTACCACCCAACCTATTGCATCAATTGACCTCCATAAGAGGGGCTCTTCTTAAAGAAGCGTCCAATATTACCGTTTTCTCCCGCTTCGCGGTAGTTGGGTCCCAGTGCCTTCCGCTGAGCGAAACAACTTTTTGGTTATTGTTCTGGGAAAGGAAGATTATTCCTTCG
This sequence comes from Blastobotrys ciferrii, assembly GCA_030573635.1. NCBI lineage: Eukaryota > Fungi > Ascomycota > Dipodascomycetes > Dipodascales > Trichomonascaceae > Blastobotrys > Blastobotrys ciferrii. The sequence goes on along the minus strand of JAJMDO010000055.1, from coordinate 17,623 downwards.
TCCGTAGTACCAAGAGCTCTTCGCAAGAGGGTTTTCTTGGAGTAAAGCACCCAAATCCCCCGTGTTCCGCTTCGCAGTATATCTGGCCCCAGAATCTTCCGCGAAGCGGAACAACGCTTTTTGCTTCTTTTTCTGGAAAAAGAAGGATATTACTCAACCCATAGTACCAATGGAAGGCCCTGAGAGGGTGTTTTGGTGACCGCAATCCGCTTCGTGGGCCAACCTTAACCATTTCGCTTTTTTGTGAAAAAAAGAATCGTCGGTGAATAGAAGAAGCGCGGGTAGAAGCAAAGGCCGAGAGGGGGTGTAGATGGAGGAGGGATCTAAGAAGTTTAACGGAGAACTCAAACCCTAAGTTAAGGAGAGGAAGGGTTTCATGCAGCAAGAGTCAATGGTGGATGAGAGACAGATACTCAATTGTGGGTGCAACCTTGAGGCTAATTGAGCAATTGATTGGCTGAGTCTTAGAACCAGGTTCACACACAGGTTGCTAATGGTGGTCGAGGATTGAATTTAATTCTGGCCCCCTTGGGTGTGAGCAGCACGAATCCGGTGGCTATTATTTGAGCGAAAAAAAAAAATATCCGCGGGCCGTCGACTAGAAGCTTAATTTGCGCGTGAGAGCAACGGTAGGAGCTTGTTGGAGCTTTTCAGCCCGTGGTGTGTAGACAGATCTTTAGTATGCCTGAAGGGATTGACGTGTGGTGTTAGGTGGTGGTGGTGGAGTAAATTGGTTGTCAGGAGGCCTTGAGCTTAAGCGGTTTCTTTTCTGGAATAAGGTTTGTCTGAATAGGATGCACGGTTAAAAAGATTATACACTGTGCAGCAACGCGCTGGCTCGACGGGCCAGCCGTGTGGAGGAGCGTTGGCAGCATTACCCAGAGGGTCCCAGGGAGGTACGGGAAGCTTTTTGTTGGGCTCCAAATGTCGTACCAGTCGTTTCACCCCTTCCAGCGTAGCTTATTAGCATTATTGTACAAAACTTTATGTACCGACATTTAACTTTTGGCTTGAATCTTGCTAGGCTGCGCGTCAATTGGGTCCACCACGCAGTTCCCGGAGGCCATAGGCGTTCGCACAGCATGTTTGAACGCTTTATTACCGGCATTCAATGGCCAGCGGGCAATTGAGCTGAGGAATTGACCGCAATTTCGACAATTACCCATAGTAAGAGGTGTGTGTGCCGACAGAAATATGCCCTTAAAAAAGATATAAGGTTAACCTCTGGAGAGTATATCAATTTTTTGGCTCAACAATTGTTGATATGGCGAGCGGTCAGTGGGGCTTACTCTAAAATAAACTATGCCTTAGATACACATGTGAGAGGTAAAAATAACTGCACTCTGAATGCTAATATATATATAGCCTGGCGCCTGCTGCACAACAACCTTCACTCCTGCCTGGTAATAACGAACCTACATACCGCTTGCTACACCTACCATGACAGTTGACGATGGACCGGCAGAGCAAGACATTATCGACCTGATTTTGGCCCAGCACCCGACCTTTTGCAGAGACATGGACTACCTGATAACCCACAAACCCTCCCCACACGACGATGACATAGACGATCAGCTGAAGCTCTATGCGGCTACCGTCCCCACACTCTTACAACTACACGACGCCATTCTCGACCGTCTGCTGCAAATCAAAGAGTTCAAACTGTGGGACCAGGCGCTATTGACTCCGACAGAGATCAAAGACATCAACAACATCAACAACATCTGGCTATCAAACTACGACACGATCAAATCAAAACTGAATCAACTCCACTACAACTATTCGCATCTTTGCTCAATCAAAAATAATTCGAAACGTTGGCGATACCCCCCTCTTGTATAAAAATACTATGACTCGATATAATCTCCCTTTGGCTGGGTTTTTCTTGGGGACAAGCCCCAAACCACTAGGTTATGGGTAAGGTAGACTGGTTTTGGGGGGCACTCCCCTGGTCTTGGCCCGCTTCGCGAGGTTTCTGGGTCTGGGATCCCCTGTGAATACCTTTGTTTCTGTATATGGACAGTTTAGAACGTTAATCGGCATTGCACCACCTAGCTATTAGATGTATGACTACCTGCGAGGCAGAACAACGCTTTTTACTTCTTTTTCTGGAAAAAAAAAGAATACAAGAGGCTCAGAGGAGACTCATTCAGAGCAAAACAACTCTTTTTGATTCTTTTTCGGGAAATAGAAGAATATGGGTGGCTGAGAGTTGGATATATCGGCTGGAGAGACGGTTGGTACGTATACATGAACCCAAAACCGAGACAATGGAGGGTGGTTTTTGGTCAGCGGAAGATGCGAATGGGTACACTTTGGGTTTGGCTGCTGTATAGCCAAAGGAAAACCACGCGAGCGGACAGGATCAAGGTTAGGTTGATATGCATGGTTGATAAGTTTCGGAAGCGAAAGTCGAATCCATTGACACTCTATTTGAATTCCAAGGGACTCTTTATAAGCTTTTGGGGGCGATGCGAGCCAATGAGTTTGGCAGAAGGTTAACTGGAAGAAACGTAGTTAGTTGGTGGTGTAGGAAGTTACGGAACCGTACATTCAAGCTAAACCTTGTCGTAGAGTTTGAACGATCCTGTCCGTAACTAACCTTCGCTCCAAACCAAGCCAACGCACAACAAACAACATTCTATCCCTATAAAGCTTTTTCATCTGCGCATGCCTTTCAAACCTTACTTTCAATTAGCCAGCCAACTCATCTCCCAAGTGCTACCGCATCTCCGATAATCTAAGACATTGTTTCACTTTGACAGGTACCATTACATCAACAATACCCTTCTTTATCTCTCTAGATCTCACATATATACATGGTTTCTCGGGCACAGCCTGGGGGCCGGCTTCGCCGAAACTCGAACCAACTAGAGTTTTCTGATGCAGAACCAAAACGAAGAACCCGTCGAACCAGTTTTCTGGGGGCATGCCCCCAGACCCCCTGGGTCGGCTTCGCCGAAGCTTGGGACAATTGACCTTCTGAGAAGCAGAATTAACGCTTTTGCTTCTTCCCTGGAAAAGAATAAAACTATTCGACTAGTAGGGTTTCTGGGGGCACGCCCCCAGACCCCCTGGGTCGGCTTCGCCGAGGGTTGAGTCCATTGGCCTTTTCCGAAGCAGAGCTATCGCTTTTTCTCCTTTCTTGAAAAGAGAAAGCTTCTCAATAAGTAGGTCTCCTAGGGGCACGTCTTCAGACCCCTAGGTCGGCTTCGCCGAAGTTTTGTGTAGTGTTGTAGTTTCTTCAACGATCTACCTGTGGAACAGCCCGAAAGTTATTCTTCATTCATTTGCAAGTGAAGAGGTGTGTAGTCAATTTTTCCTAAGAAAAGGACCTTAAATCCGCTTAACCTTTCTGGGCTGATGTAACCGTGAATTCAGGTCCTTATTCTGCAAAACTGTTTTGCCGTCTTCCAAAAAATACACGTTACTATATTATACGGTTCTACCGTCAGAAAGAGTGGTCAAGAAGCTTTGTTTGTTGGGCGTGCCATCAAAAAAGAAGTACACCTGCAAGTATTTTTCTTTTTCCAGAAAGAAGCAAAAGCGTAGTCCTGCTTAGCAGAATATAACTATAACCTGAAGACAATCCTGTGAAGAATTCATATGGCGGTGATCTGGTGATCTTGGTGTCCGAAATCCGCGAAACAGACCCAGGGGCCCTGGGGGCGTGTCCCCAGAAGGCCGCCGTTTAAGCCTCTTCTTTTTCCAGAAAAAAGAAACAAAAAGCGTCATCTCTGCTTCGCGAAAATAACCTGACAGTTGTGTGGAGAACTAAAGATGTTGTGTTCTACAGTGGTGGCGGCGGTGTTTGTGGCAATTTTTCTCGTGGTTGAGAACAGGTATCGAGTTATTCGCACCACCTACAGATTCTCATCACCTTGCCCCAATCCTGCAGATGGTGCTGGCAGTAGATTACCTGCTTCTGCTATTATCCCACGGACCTTTACTCACCGTAAATCTTGAACTACTATTCGAAGGAGTTTTAAGTGCTCTTCTAAGTGCTTTCTTCTTTCTGTAATATGACTTAAGCCAGCTCGTAGATGATATTGAATACACTTTATAAGTATGTCCATAATATTTTACTGAACATCTACAAAAAAAGTGAAAATTGTTGCCACAAACACGGCCACAGGTTTACAGGGGGGCCAACCCCCCCCTTCGCCCCCATGGCCCCGCGTGGCTTCAATGAATATACCTAACAGGACTTTATCTGAAACCTCGCCAAGCGAGCCCGGGGGGGCTGGGGTCGTGCTCCCAGAAAACCTACTAGTTGAGCAGGTTTCTTCTTTTCCAGAAAAGAAGCAAAAGCGTTAGTTCTGCTTCGCAGAAGGTCTATTGCCCCAAGCCGACAGCCGACACAGAAGGCCTGGGGCATGCACCCAGAAACCCTACTAGGTAAATAGTTTTCTTCTTTTCCAGAAAAGAAGCAAAAGCGTTAGTTCTGCTTCGCAGAAGGTCTATTGACCCAACCCTCGGCGAAGCCGACCCAGGGGGTCTGGGGGCACGTCCCCAGAAAAACTACCAATTGAACAGTTTCCTTCTTTTCCAGGAAATAAGCAAAAGGCCTGGGGCATGCACCCAGAAACCCTACTAGGTAAATAGTTTTCTTCTTTTCCAGAAAAGAAGCAAAAGCGTTAGTTCTGCTTCGCAGAAGATCTATTGACCCGACCCTCGGCGAAGCCGACCCTGGAGGTCTGGGGGCGTGCCCCCAGAAAACCTACCAATTGAACAGTTTCCTTCTTTTCCAAAAAAGCAGCAAAAGCGTTAGTTGTGCTTCGCAAAAGGTCAATTGGCCCAAAACTCGGCGAAGCCGACCCAGGGGGTCTGGGGGCATTGCCCCCAGTAATCACGTGACTTCTTCTTCTCCAAGGAGCAAAAGCATAGCCCTGATTGACCCAACCCTCGGCGAAGCCGACCCAGGGGGTCTGGGGGCCTGCCCCCAGGAAAACATCCACCAATCCAGTGGAAAACCCCATCTGTTCGGCTGCAATTGCAGAGCCAAAGGTTCCACGGGCTTCGAGGTATTGCCGTGCGGGTGCCTTGGTTACGTAAGCAGCAGGTGGAGCGCTTAGTCAGCCGCCGGGGAAGGATGACTAAGCACGCGCGCACGGCGGGAGGCGCGTAGTTACACAGCCAGTGATATATATTAGTGGGCAAGGGTGCACCCAAGGCGGCACCAAGTTTGTTCTGTTCCCTTCATACAAGCCATGAGCGAGGTTCGGAACCGCACGACAACGAGTACAATGGCAGACAACGGCAACGACGTGATGGGCGATGCGGACGGACAGATCAGGGACAGCGGCCACCTGTCGATGATGCGGACGCTGCTGTTTGCCGACTACATCACGCTGCTGAATGGGTTCTGCGGCGTGATGAGCATCTTCAACAGTGTCAAGTACGGCGCCACCGGTGACGCCACCTACACTGTGCGCGCCATGTGGTTCATCCCCTTCGGGCTCTTCTTCGACTTCATGGATGGCCGGGTGGCGCGCTGGCGCGACAAGTCCAGTCTCATGGGCCAGGAGCTCGACTCTTTGGCCGACCTCATCTCCTTCGGCGTTGCCCCGGCAACGATCGGCTTCTCCCTCGGCCTACAGACCGCCATGGACTCGGTCGTTCTGATATACTTTGTCCTATGCGGCCTCACCCGTCTGGCACGCTTCAACGTGACTGTGGCGAACATCCCTAAGGACGAAGGAGGGAAGTCAAAGTACTTCGAAGGCACCCCCATCCCCACGACCCTCTCAATCGTGGGCCTCATGTTCTACTTCCACCACCAGGGCTGGGTCCACGACAGCCTCATCGGCGGCCTCTGGTTCGCCGACTCCCCCGGCCTCTCCATCCACCCAATCGTGCTCGTGTACGCCCTCTCCGGATGCGGCATGATCTCAAAATCCCTCAAAGTACCCAAGCCCTGATGTTCAACTATCTGCTAGACGATAATGACCTCCCCCACACTCCCGGTACTCAACGTGCCCCCTTTCACGATCCGAATCTAGTTATGTATACCTAAAACTTATCTCTTCAGTTCTATGTCCAACCCAGGTGTTTTCTGGGGGTATGGGCATGCCCCCAGACCCCCTGGGTCGGCTTCGCCGAGGTTTGGGCACGCAGAAAGGCTTGACGGTGCTCTTCTTTTCCAGAAAAGAAGCAAAAGCGTTAGTTCTGCTTCGCAGAAGGTTAATTGAGCCAATCTACTGCCCTACGGGTTGAGCAGGTTTCTTCTTTTCCAGAAAAGAAGTAAAAGCGTTAGTTCTGCTTCACAGAAGGTTAATTGGCCCAACCTACTACACTACTTTGAGGAGTTTTCGTCTTTTCCAGAAAAGAAGCAAAAGCGTTAGCTCTGTTTCGCAGAAGGTCCATTTACCCAACCATACTGGTCGAATAGGTTCGATATTATCCAGAAAAGACTCGAACGCGTTAGTTTTGCTTCGCATTTGACCCGACTCTCGGCGAAGCCGACCCTGGGGGTCTGGGGGCGTGCCCCCAGATATGTTACTCATAGAGCGGTCTACTTCTTTTCCAGAAAAGAAGCGAAAGCAATAGTTGTGCATCGCAGAAGGTTAATTGGCCCAATCCTCGATGAAGACGGCCCTGGGGGGTCGGGGGACGTGCCTCCAGATAGGTTACTCCTTGAGCAGTCATCTTCTGTTCCAGAAAAGAAGCAAAAGCGTTAGTTCTGCTTCGCAGAAGGTCCATTTACCCAACCCTACTAGTCGAACAGGTTAGATATTTTCCAGGAAAGAAGCGAAAGCATTAGTTTTGCTTTGCAGAAAATGTCAATTGACCCGGCTCTCTACGAAGTCGACCCAGGGTCTGGGGGCTGACAGTGAGTGCTATTCTATTACTGAAACAGAGCATAAGGGTTAACTTAACTTTACACAAGCCAATTGGCTTTAAATGATGGGCCTGGGAGTTCTCTTTTCCAGAGAAGAGCAAAACATTAGTCGCGCTTCACAGAAGGTCAATTGGCCGTAAACAGACGGTCCTTCTGGTCGAAAAAGGCGCAAAAGCACTATTTGTTCTTCGAAGAAGTTCCATTGCTCCAAGCTTCGACGAAGCAAGCCCAGGGGTTTGAGGGCGTGCCCAGACATCTATTTGGGTCTGGGTTTTGCAGGGGGCCAGCCCCCTGCACCCCCGTGGCTCTGCGAGGCTTCAACGAATGGAAAGATAGAACACTGCCCATAGTCTCGAGCGAAGCGAGCCCTGGGGGTCTGGGGGCGTGCCCCCAGAAAACAGTTTATGGGTCTTCTTCCTCAGAGGAGCGAAGTCGACTCTGGGAGATGTGGGGGCATGCCCCAGAAAACTGGTAAAAGTTTTCTTATTTAGGGGTTGTCAATTGGCCCAAATCTCGGCGATGCCAACCCTGGGGCTCTGGAGTCTCCCAGAAGACTGACTATGAGTACTCTTCAATTGATCTATGGCTAGACTCTGTGAAGCCGAGGGGTCTTGGGGTGACCTCATCTAAAAACGTGGGTTAGGGTTTAGCTGTCAAAACGAGGTATATATTTTTAGGAGCACCGAGATAGGAAGGGTGTGTGGCGATCAGTTGATTTGGCGTGGTGTATAAATATGGGACCATCGCCACTCTGCGAGGTGGTGTGGTTCGACGCCACCGATGAAAAGACAAGATAAATTGAAAAGGGAGCCCGGTGTAGACAGACCCATCATCTGAGAAAGGGTCTGCTGATCCGTGGAATAATATTCTTCCAGACATGCCTTTGTCTTCCAACAAGTGCGTCGTCGTCGACCTGGACGGCATTTAGCTTACACAGGTTCTCTCACTCAACCGAAACTAGGTCTCAGCAACCTCTCCATTGTCCTATGACTCGCCTCTGTCTAACTCATATATTTCTCACCTGCGATCTCCGCAATTATTACATACCTGCAGCAATGTGGGGTAACCTGGCTGATCCATCCCCGCCGCCCATGTACATCAGCCGCACAATTTTTCACCAACTTCTACCCTACCGTGTGGACCCCTGGGCACTCGCCGAGTTTTGATCTGTCACTAATGGAACCATTTTATACGAGAGCTGTCTTTCTGGGGGCATGCCCCCAGACCCCCTGGGTCGGCTTCGCCGAGGGTTGGTAAAGGAGAATACTTCATTGTGGTATTATTTTCTGGGGATACGCTCCCGGGCCTCCAGGACTCGCCTCGGTCGGGATTATGGGAATATACGACTGTTTCTATTCATTGAAGCCTCACAGAGTCACGGGGTGCATTTCTAACTGAGAAGCAGTTTTCTGGGGGCACGCCCCCAAACCCCTTCGGCTCACTTCGCTCGAGGCCATGGGCAGTATTCTGTCTTTCTATTCGTTGAAGCCTCGCAGAGCTATGGGGTGCAGTGGGCTGGCCCCCTGCAAACCTAACCCAGAAGTAGTTTTCTGGGATACGCCCCCAAACCCCCTGGGCTCGCTTCGCTCGAGGTTAGTGTTCGATTGTTTCTATTCGTTGGAGCCTCGCAGAGCCACGGGGGTGCAGGGGGCTGGCCCCCTGCAAATTTCTCTGTGACACACCGGCTTGGACAAGGACTGGGTAAAAGAAGGTGGGTGACTATACTGGTTTTCTTCTACACTTTCTGTTCGATGAAGCCTCGCAGAGCCACGGGGGTGCAGGGGGTTGGCCCCCTGCAAAACCCTCAGATGTGGCATTTGCGGGTATGGGGACTCTCGTATATAATCCGCGAAGCGGGGTCCTGGGGCGTGCGCCCAGAAAAAGAGGTGTTGGTGGTGCATTCTAGAAAAAAATATGAGACAGTTGAGGGAGCGTTTGGACGAGGACAGGTGTTTTATTTCTTGTTCAGGAAAAAGAAGCGAGGTCGAGGACTGGGATTCACTAAATAAAAGAATGGCTGGGTCTGAAATTTCTGAGATTGGAAAGGTGACTGTTCGGGCCGAGAGGGGGTGACGTCACTGAGCAAGCGGTGGGCGTGCGCGGGGCGCGCATTGATATGCAGCGCATGAGCAGCATCAGGTCCTTGTTTGGACCCTCAGGGATCACCATATTTATAGCTGGACAAACAACAGGCCGGCCCTTTTTTTTTTGTTGTATTTATGAGTAACACGAGTATTGCACCAGAATCAAAGGTGATGACGGAGAGTGCTGCAAACCTGCCATCGCAGGAGATTAACATGGTCATTCCGGTGAATGCAAGCCCTACGGATGTGTTAGCGGAGAGGTTTGCTTCGTGGAGGAAGATCATACGTGGGTTGAACGTTTATTTTAAGGAGGTGGCGTCGGTGAATGATGAGGTTGTTCGACACAATGTGCGTCTGGGGCATGCTGTTTCGTTCCCGTTTTTTGAGAATGGCACCAGCGATGGGGCAGAGGCGAATGCGCATAACTTGAACAACCCGGAGAACTACCAGACAAAGGAGATGTTTCTTGATGTTGCGGAGGGTTCGATTGCAGATGTGCCTGGGTCCATTATTTCCTTCCACAGAGCGCAGGCGGCAGCTGCTAGTCGAACTTCCAAGGAGTTGTCCATGAATGTGATTCCCCGTCTGGAGGATCTGCGACGAGACCTGGTGGTCAAGATCAAGGAGATCAAGTCGCTGTCGTCGGACTTTAAGAACTCGGTGGCGAAGGAGCAGACGCAGACGCAGAAGGAGCTGCAGCAGTTTAGTGATTCGGTGGAGGTCATGTCTACTAACCCGACGTTGCTGTCGTCGAAGCAGGATCCGTATTTGTTGAAGTTGGGGCTGGATCGGCAGTTGTCGAGACAGATCAATGAGGAGAACTATCTTTTAGAGGCCTATCAAAACCTGCAATCTTCCGGTAGGGAGTTGGAGGAGGTTGTTGTCCAGGAGGTCCAGCAGGCGTTGGCTGTATATGGGAAATTGCTGGGTGTCCAAGGTAAAAATTTAACCGAGATTTCCAACAAAATCATGACTGGCTATGTTGCTAAGGACGCTGCGTTTGAATGGGATGCGTTTGTTAAGCGGGACCCGAACTTTGTGAACCCATCCTTAAAGTCCCGTACGTTGAACGATGTTGTATATCCGCATCAGAACTCGGTTTTGGCGTCGGAAATCCGTTCGGGCTATTTGGAGAGACGGTCAAAATACCTCAAGTCGTATAGTCGTGCTTGGTATGTCCTGACGCCAGCGTTTTTGCACGAGTTCAAGTCCTCTGATCGCAAGAAGGACCCCACTCCGGTCATGTCCATCTCGCTCAATGATTGTCAGATCACCGAGGACAACAGAAAGACCTCTTCGCACAAGTTCATTCTGCAGACTCGACAGCATAGCAATCACCATCACAACCACAAGGGCCACAACTGGGTGTTTAGAGCCGAGTCCGCCGACAAGCTAAAGGAGTGGTACAACGACCTCAGCAAGCTCACCTCGCTCTCCTCTCCTCTGCAGAGAGCCAGGTCCTTCCGTGGCGAGCCACAGCCGCTAGTCACTCTTCAAGGTGCTAGCTCTACCGCCCTCGACAAGCAAAGGGATCAACAACCACAGCAGCAGCAGCAACAGCAGCAGCAACAACAAGGTCGACCTCTACAGCAACCGCAACAGCAACAACAACAGAGCACGATGACCAGTGCCACCACGGTATCGACGATTCCATCGACGGCAGGACACAGTGCGGTTGAGACGGGCCACCAACGAAACATTTCTGACCTTGACCAGCAGAACAACGTGATGATTGCCTCGCCAGTGCCCTCGGACACGTCTGCGGTTACATCCAACGGAGAGCCCTTTGAGACATCTACATCTCCGGAGGAAACAACCAAAGAAGAGACCACAACGGAATACGAGGATGCAAACGTGGGCACATACGACGAGAGCGAAGAACGAGGAGGGCCACAACGAGGCAGATTCCCATCAGAAGTCAAACTTGACAAGTCACAACCAGTGGACCCGGCCAAAGCTACAGACTCTGATACCCTTCATCGGGAGGCAAACACCTTTATTGTTCCCGCTGATTACAACACGTCAGAAACCGCAGTCGCAGACGACACCTCCGTCTTCTCATATGACCTGAACCATACTCACTCAACCTATCACGACGACAAGGACTTTAAACCTGTCAACAGCGACGTTCCAGTCGAAGTCGAACGACGTCTGACCCAGACAAGCCACAAAATGGAAGATCCCCGTGGAATCGGCGTTGCAAGAAAAAGCACCCAAGAAGAAGCCGATATGGAATCTGCGATCCAGCAACGTCGTGCCTCTGTCAAATCTGTCGAACGGAAACCATCTCGCAAACCTACCAAAAGCTTCGGTACCGAGGATCTCAAACCTCTAACAAGCTCAGACAACCAACAACAGCCAAACACGGGGCTCTTCTTCTCAAACGGCCTCCCCGAAACAACCGGTGGCAAAGACCAACAGAAATAAGCATCTTCTTTTTTGTAACCCCAATACATTAACCTTCTCACTGTCATTCAGTTTTCTGGGGGCACGCCCCCAGACCCCCAGGGTCGGCTTCGCCGAGGCTCGGGTCAATAAACCTTCTACGAAGTAGAACTAACGCTTTTGCTTCTTTCTGGAAAACAAGATGACTGCTCAAGGAGTAACCTATCTGGGGGCACGCCCCCAGACCCCCAGGGTCGGCTTCGCCGAGGGTCGGGTCAATAAAACCTCCTGCGAAGCAGAAATAACAGAACTAACTTTTGCTTCCTTTCTGGAAAAGAAGATGACTGCTCAAGGAGTAACCTATCTGTGGGAACTCCCTCAGACCTCATGGATCGGCTTCGCTGAGATTTGGGTTAATAGACATTCTGCGAAGCAGCTTTTGCTTCTTTTCTGGAACAGAAGATAACTGTTCTGGTAGTGGTTTGCGTAGGTCCCAGTATGAAAGTGCATGCATGGATGAATATGGGACGATTCTAGATCTCGGTTAACGTCTCGTCTCGCCTAAAATGCAATTAGTTCGACAGGCAATGTTGATTCTGTCCGTTTTTCTCCATTTCGCTTCTCTGCATCTTCGAAGCTAAAAACATTTCAGAAGTACTTGGATGAATTGTGTTACTCCTCAAATGGAGTGTTTATGAAGAAAAATACTGAAACAAAACTCCTGGAGGTCATTTCCTTGCCGTTCTTTTAACTTGATAGAGTCCGATAATCAAGGTCAATTTTCTGGATCTAGTTCTATAGAATCAGCGCCAGGCTATAAGAGATGAAACATGAACTTTATTTTGGTTTTCTTCTGATTCGTAGAAGGTCCTGGGCCCCAAAACCTTCCGCGAAGCGGAACCACGGGGGTCTGGGGGCGTGCCCCCAGAAATATAATTAAGAAGCGAAACTATATCTATTTCTTTTCTTTAGGTGCATATGTAAAAAAAAAGCCTAAGTCAACCAGTAAGAGGAGATGGCTCTAGTTTCTAGGCATATGGTTCTGGATTTGCTTTTGAAGGGATTGGAGACGGTTGGTGTTGATGTTGTATCTGCCGGCCTGGGAGATGAGGTTGGTGTAGGATCTGCTGATTCTGGAGATCATGGCTGGGTTGGTAGTCATGTCGAGGGCGCCGCCAATGACGTTACCGAGGAGAACTTCGGCACCGTCGGTGACTGACTGGACAAAAGGACCCAAAATGGCACGGCCAATGGCAACAGAGAGGCCACCGGTGAAGGGGGCGAGGGCGTTGGCAACGGTGGAGATGGCGTTGTCAATCTGGGAATCAAGACCCTGGAGGAAGGTGGTTACTCGGGCTGCATTGGCATGTTCAGGGTGTTCACGGATCTGGGCGTTCATCTTGTCAATCTGTTGACGAGTGTTCATGACAGAGCCCTGGACTCCGTTGAGACCAGCAAACTGTCGGCTCAGGAGAGCAGAGTCCTCAGCCGTTAGAAAGGCAGTGTCATCTGCTGCAGAAGCAAGAGCCAAAGTGCTCAGGACAGCGAAGAGATACTTTTGTGGAGCGACCATTGTTGATAAGGTAGAAGCGAAAGCTGTTGGTTGATGCTAGTTTTGCAGTCCGCCGGCTGTTCTTTTATATTTGAAATCCGGCTCTCATCTGCGTTTCACTCCCCAGTTCGAAACTGTTCATTTAAACCCAGAAGCTGTGTCATGCCAGTTTCGTTGCATCTAGTCGAGTGTATTTCTTCTTTTTCCAGAAAAAGAAGCAAAAAGCCTTTGTTCTGCTTTGCAGAAGGTTCTGAGCCGCAAATCTTCAACACTACGTGTGTTTGGAGACTAGTACACAAGAAAGCTTCATTTAGATCTCTTTCTTCTCCAAAAAAGAAGCAAAAAGAGTTGTCCTGCCTTGCAGGGCTTTGAATCTTGTTCAGCAAACAGCCTTACAACACTGGCCTGGGAGGCCAGTAGTACTGCATGCTGAGAACCAAGCACTGCCAACGGATCTGTTTAGTTTTCCTCAAGGTTAGTGTGAGCACTTACAAGCTTTAGCGTTCCGTTCAGGGGTAGATATAGCACACCATACGATTTCAGACCTCAATCCAACATAATCTCATATATAGCAGCGATCCAGCTAGCTATTAGCTCTGCTCTCGTCAAAGACGTATAATACAGCTTCTCTTTATTCGCATGCAAAAGGAATATGAGGACAGATGTCACCCTTGTGGGGCAACAAACGGTCGGCTCGCTGAGTAAAGTTAAAGTGAAGGTTTTCCAGGGTACACGACGAACGCTAACTAATTGCAATGTCTGACCCTTAAATTTAACGTTTATATCGGACGAAATTCCCATCCCTATAGTGTCTGATGCATACCTGAAACTCGGACTTAATGAAACAAGTTTCTGACCCCAGACCCCCTGGGCTCGCTTCGCGAGGTTTTGGGTAGTATGCCTCGCCGAGCCACGGGGGTGCAGGGGGCTGTCCCCTTGCAATCCTAACCCAGAAATAATTTCCTGGGGGCACGCCCCCAGACCCCAGGGCTCGCTTCGCCCGGTGCTATGTCCTGCAACCATAAGAGATGGCTAGGTTATCTTGGTTTCAAAATCTTTAACTCGGTGGTAAATGGTTTATTGAAGCTGAGAAGTTGAATGGTTTGTGATGCTTCTTCTGGAACCGGCACGAGCCAGATTAATAACATATAACAGCTCTGCTCGACCACACTTTTGTCACAACAAAGCCAGAAATTGATAAATGACACGGTAAAGTGTACCAGACGCTCTATTACTTGAACGCCACGGAACAGTCTACCTACAAAGAATGGGCTTGCATAGAAAGCAACATCTGCATGTCAGTTTTGTAAAGAAGGAACCCGGTAGCTGTAGCGGAAACTTTGAAAGGTACATTATGTCAATTGCCAAAAAAGTTTGCTACTGGCCCAGAGCGCCCATGTACCGTCTAAAGCCTGTCGGTGAACTGTACGTCGAGGTTCCGCAAAGTAACTGTCAGCTGACAGACAACGGACAGTGCATTGCAAATCTGGGTCCGTGACGGAAACTCCTGGCTGTTCTTTGATAACCCAATGACAACTCTAATATCGGTGAAGCTCATTATACAGCATATGTACTATATATGCTGACAATCGACCGTCCACTATCAACTACTTAGGGGCTTTGTGCACACAAATGCTCTCAACCCAGAGTGGCTTATCAATTAATTTGGTAAGCTTATCGTCGAGCAGATTTTGGAATCTTTGCGTGAAATGTTGAGTGTTAACATTCATTAGAACTTGCAAGTTGTGATTCAGGTTGCTGACAAGTACTCTAATTTGGTTGGACCATGGAACTTGGTCAAGTTATTTGAGGATTTCAAGACCTCGGAGGGTCTTCATTACTATCTGCAGAGCATTGTGAACTTGTCCAACGATCCTGATGTGGTTTTCAAATATATTCAGGCAGCGGCTCAAATTGGACAGTTTACTGAAATTGAGCACATTGCTCGTGATAACAATGTGTACAACCCAGAGAAGGTCAAGAACTTTTTGAAAGATGCCAAGTTGGCCGATCAACTTCCATTGATCATTGTCTGCAACAGTGTTCAATTTCTGTTCGTTGAAGCCTCGCAGAGCCACGGGGGTGCAGGGGGCTGGCCCCCTGCAAATCCTAACCCAGTAGTGTTTTTCTGGGGGGGCGTGTTTTCTACTGACCTCAGATTACCACGTACTGGAATAATTGCATTGTCCAGAAACGGAGTCAGGATACTCACTGTTCACGCTGCATCTAACAACCCTATTCATTGACAGCACAGTGAAAACAAGTGAACTATCACGTTACCGTGTGTTAACAGCCAACCATCTTTCCGCTACTAACTTTCCTCCTTCTAAAACCTTAGGTCATCCACAACCATACATATATAGTACGCAGAAAACTTTTGCTTTTACATGGTCACACGCAAAATTATGCCGACCAATAGAAGAGAGCCAGGGCCCAGTGGCGTGCCGCAGAAACCTACACCTGGGTTAGGTTTGCAGGGGGCCAGCCCCCTGCATCCCCGTGGCTCTGCGAGGCATACTACCCAAAACCTCGCGAAGCGAGCCCAGGAGGTCTGGGGGCCTGCCCCCAGAAAACTACACCTGGGTTGCGGTTTTGCAAGGCATACTACCCGAAACCTCGCGAAGCGAGCCCAGGGGGTCTGGGGGCGTGCCCCCAGAAACTGGGTTAGGGTTTTGCAGGGGGCCAGCCCCCTGCACCCCCGTGGCTCTGCGAGGCATACTACCCGAAACCTCGCGAAGCGAGCCCTGGGGGTCTGGGGGCGTGCCCCCAGAAACTGGGTTTAGGTTTCATTGAGTGAATTAGATTAATCAAAGGCACCTGCGAGGAGGCGTTTATTACGTTTGAGTTTTTCGAGCTTGAGGAGGGTGTTGACGCGGACGTCCCATCGCTTGTCGAACTCTGGGTCGGAGAAGCGCTGGGCGGCGTTATACGCCTGCAGACGCAGCCTGTCCTGCTCCTCCTGGGACAGGGACAGGGCCTGGTCGAGACACTGGCTCAGGGACACGTTGTGCTTAGCGTCTGGCGCGTAGTCGGGGTCCGAGGGGTCGGTGAAGAGGAAACCGGGCCGTTCGCCAGAGGAATCGTCTTCTGGAGGAGTGATAATGTCCAGCTTGGGGCCAGCGGAGTTGTGGGCTACGGGGATCAGACCCGCCGCCATGTACTCCACTACGCCCATGCCAAAGTGCTCGTTCCACATGGCGTTCACGCCCACGGACGCGTGCGACAGAATCTCCTGAACGGTGCTCCAGGGCGCGTCCAAAAGGAAGGTCACGTGGTCCTCGATGATGCCCAGTTCTCGCGCCAAAACGCGCAGAGAGTACACGCGCTGCGAGTCGGCCTCGTCGCGCACCGACCCGATCAAAACCAGGTGTGGCTTATCGGTGGCGTCAGCAGCTCGGTTCTCTAGATAACGCGCAAACTCGCGCAATAGGAGGTCGTGGCGCTTCTCTGGCCGGAACTGCGCGATGCACACGACATGGGGCTTGCGGACCTGGCCAGGGGTCGGAGGGGCAAAGTCCTGGACGGCACAGGGGGGATAGACGGTGGTGATGAGGTCCGGTCGCTTCGCGGCCCCCGGACCCCAGATCCGTCGCATGTGCTCATTGGTCCATGTGCTGTTGGTCACGGGAAGGGTGGCGTAGCGCGCCATCAAAGCGTACGCGCGCATGAACGCGCGCCAATACAGACCTCGGACGGAGAGCGGGCCGACGCCGGCGAGCATGTCCGGCTGGACGACGGGGTAGTGGACGTAGGCGCAGACGGGGATGCCGAGGAGCCAGCTGATGAGCGGGTAGCAGAAGGGGTAGCCCGCGGTGTCGACGAACACGTCCGGCACGAGGCTCGAGATGGCCTCGTACGCGAGCACCGCGGACCCGAACGCCTGGCCCACGAGGGTCAATCGTGGCCACGTCAGCGGGTGCACTAGTGTACGGTGCGCGATGAAGATGAACACCACGCGCGCGCGGTCCACCTCGATCCCGAAGCGCGCGTCGACGCGGTCCAAAATCGCGTCCCCAGACGCCGCATCGGGTGAGGCGCCGGTAGACGCCGCACCTTGTGCGGCTGTCGTCGCGTTTGGTGCGGCGTCGCGGCCGACGTAAATCGCGCAGACGTTGTTTTCATTGTTTTGGAGGGTCTGGCGGACAGCTGCCCAGAGGACACGTTCGCCACCACCTCCGGCGTCTGCGTAAGGATGGAAGAAGCCGAAGACGACCTTCCGGTTGACTTGAGTGCCGTCCTTATAATGGATGTCAAAGGCTCCTCGACCGATGTCCCGGCCCAGGGTCATGGCCCGGTCGTTGGAGTATCGGCCCGGCTGTGACGAGGCGAGGATTAGCTGACGACGGATGGACGCCGCCTTCGCCGCGCCAAAGTCCGGGAGCTTCACGACCCCCGCGGCGACCGCGTCGTCCAGGTACCGTTTCCAGCCCTTAGGCGGCGTTCTTAGCCGGGTCCCCAGCACGTACAGCACGTAGCAGAACGTCACGTAGACGCAGCCCGCCGAGATGATGCCCGCAAAGATCACAATGCACGTCAGCACCTCCAGCGGTGGCAGCGATGCCCGCAACGTCTCCAACATGGCTTTCTTATATACAAGTCCCCATGAAAATTCAAGACAAGCAACTCAAACCCAACCCAACCCGTCGGCCCGGTCGGCAGCCCGGCATATATCAACCCTAACCCACTTCTGGGGGCACGCCCCCAGACCCCCTGGGCTCGCTTCGCGAGGTTTCGGATAGTGTACTCGTTGAAGCCTCGCAG
>JAJMDO010000054.1:77517-97612 GCA_030573635.1 Blastobotrys ciferrii | reverse complement strand
GGACCCCACAAAACGCGATTTGGGGGTGGGATTGCGCACTTGGAATCGATGTTTGTACTTCGACGCACCCTTCAGACATACACAAGGACACGACTCACACGGAACATCATGTCATACGGACCCAAGGCAGCGGAGCGAATTGCGGGCAAGACGGTTTTTCTGACTGGCGCGTCTTCGGGCATTGGCCAGGCGACGGCTCTAGAGCTGACTGAGGCAGCTGGCGGCGACCTGCGCATCATTCTGGCAGCCCGTCGTGCCGAACGTCTCGAGGAGCTCAAGAAGGAGATTGAGAAACGACACGAACGGGCCGAGGTGCTGGCATTCCCCTTCGACGTGAGCAAGCACCGCGAGGTGGCCAAGACCCTCGACGACCGGCTGCCCAAGGAGTGGGCCAACGTGGACGTGCTCATCAACAACGCCGGGCTTGTCTACGGCAGCGAGCGAGTCGGCGAGTATGCCCAGCAGGATATTGACGGCATCTTCGAGACCAACGTCCTCGGACTCATCTCCCTCACCCAGTACTTCATGCCCAAGTTCCGGGCCCAGGGCCATGGCGACATCGTCAACATCGGCTCAATCGCCGGCTTGGACCCCTATCCAAATGGCTCCATCTACTGCGCGTCCAAGGCCGCCGTCCGCTCCTTCACCCACTCGCTGCGAAAGGAGACCCTGGACACCCGCATCCGCGTCATGGAGGTCCAGCCGGGCGCCGTCGAGACCGAGTTCTCCATTGTCCGCAACCGCGGCGACGTCGACAAGGCCAAGGCCGTGTACAAGGGCACCGAGCCGTTGGTCGCAGAGGACATCGCTGAAATCATCACCTTCAACCTCACCCGTCGCCAAAACACCGTCGTCGCTGACACCCTCGTCTTCCCCTCCCACCAGGCCTCCGCCGCTCACATCTATAGAAAACCAGAGTAGTCTTACACTAAATCCAGTTATTCCTTATATACCCTGTTAGGGTAACTTTTTGGTGCCTTTTTTGGGGGGCATGCCCCCCAAACCCCCCTGGGTCGGCTTCGCCGAGATTTGGGTGAAGAAGAATAATGATTTTAGGGCATCTTATGGGTGTTTTTTTGGGGGGCACGCCCCCCAAACCCCCCTGGGTCGGCTTCGCCGAGATTTGGGTGAAGCGGAACAATGGTTTCAGGGAATCTTATGGGTGTTTTTTTGGGGGCACGCCCCGGATTGGTTTCGCCGAGATTTATCTTGTGGGTGTTTCTTTCTCTTTATAAAAAGAACAAAACCGGTCCAACTATTTGAAGCCCCGCAGGGCTAATGTTTTTGGTTCTTTTTTTAAAAAGAACAAAGCTTTTTGATGAGCACGCCCTTGAGTCGGCTTCGCCGAGATTTGGGTATGGAACCGGAGCAAAATTATGCTTTAGGTTTTGCTTTGTGGAAGAAGTTGACTAGTTGATGCGGTATCCTGAAGGTGGAAAAGTGGAAAAGTGGAAAAGAAGGAATTGGTTTGTCTTTTGCAAAAATTAGTTGCTGAGTTTTGCTTTGCTTCTTTTCTTTTGCTAAGAAATAGTCTAGTCGAAAAGCGTTTTGTGAAGAACAACGACGCCACTGCCTTTTTGCGGAAAAGAAAGGTGTTGACTAGCCGAAGAGATCTCCTGGGGATCAAAGGTATTATATCCGCCTCATAGAGAAAGAGAAAGCAGTTGGCTAATCAAAGTACTCTTTTGCAAAGATGAACTACGCGTTTTGCTTATTTCTTATGGAAAGAGAAGGTATTGGCTAGCAAAAGTAGCGTTCTGTGAAGCAGGACTATTTGTTTCCCTTTTTCCTGGAAAGTAAATTAATTGGCTAGAAGTAGCCTCTTGTGAAACTGAACTGCTATTTTTCCTCTTTACTGAAAAGACAGCAATTGGATTGTCCAACTGGTCTTCAGCAAGGCAGAGCAACGCTTCTGGTGTTTTTTTTTTCTGTTTCTGTTGCTGGCTAGCCAAGGCGTGATCTTCATACAAGGAATACGGAGCAAATGGCCAGCCGTTTTTAAGCGACCTTCGGCTGAGCACAACAACGCTTTTTGTCCTTTTTCTGTTGTTGGCTAGTTGAAACAACCTTCATACCAGGAATACGGGGCAAATGGCTAGCCGAACTGATCTTCTGCGAAGCAGTACAACACTTTTTTACCCATAGTCCCGAGCGAAGCGAGCCCTGGGGGTCTGGGGGCGTGCCCCCAGAAAACACTACTCCTGGGTTAGGTTTGCAGGGGCAAACTTCTTTTTCTGGAAAAAGAAGAAGTTGGCAAGTCGAAGCAAAGAGGAGAACGAATTAAGGTATGTACATTAGGCGGTTTCGACCTGGAAGATACGTTTGTACCAGGGTTTCTTTTCGATTTGTTGTTCGACGATGTCTGTTTCTTCTGCATGTTTCAAGCTTTGGACGTTGTCGAGGCGTCTGTCTCGGAGGAAGAGGGCAGAGGCCACGAGGAGAACGCACATGCAGGTGGCTGTGATGAGGAGGATTCGCTGAGTCTGGCGATAGGCGACGACGACGGCATCGCGTTCGGGAGATCCCCAGGGATAATCGACGATGAAGGACATAGGGTCGCCGTAAGCTGACTGGACGAGGGATTGGTCGTCAAGCTGGTCAGAGAGGTATTTGGGGAGAGTCTGGGTCCAGACAGCACCTGAGATTGCGCTACCGACAGAAGAGCCGATCCAGTAAAAGGCGAGATACATGGAGGTGACAGTGGCCATGTGTTGGTGGTTCACGCAGGATTGGAGCGAGACCTGGGTTGGGTAGGTGAAGAAGCCAGTGCCGATACCTAGGACGACCATTGCACCCACAATACCGGAATGCGAGCTCTCGCCGCCTCTGTAGTGGATTAGCATTCCCATAGAAACCACCCAGAGACAAGTGCCGAAGACAATGAAGGGTTTTACTCGTTTGAACTTTACGACTAGAATGCCGAATATGGTGCCGACCACCACGGAGATGAATCCCCAGAAGGTGGTGATACGGGTGGCGGAGGCCACCGACTCATTGACTGCTACCACGAGTACGGTGTACATGTAGTCACCCTGGATGTTGTAGCAGAGGTTGATGAGTGTGCCAATACACATTGCGGCCCACACACCGCGGTTCTTGAGCAGCTTTAGGGGGAAGATTGCATATTCTGCAACCGACTCCCAGTAGAGGAACGGAGGAATGCAGCAGAAGCCGACTACTAGCGGTGCGATGATCTTTGCAGTCTTCCACTCTGAGTCCACACCACCCGCGAGTGTGAGAGGGACCAGGATGAGCGTCATGAACGCAATGAAGAGAATGATTCCAATAATGTCTAGCTTCCAGAAAAGGTCCACTAACATCCCAACGAACCCCAGACGCTGATAATCGGTCTGATAATGCTCAAGTTCGGTGAAGCTGCCTGCCTTCTTCCCCTTGTAGTACTTGTAGTAGTACACTACATACATGGGGATGAAGGAGACGGGCACAATGATGGCCCACATGCCAATGCCCCAGGACCACTTGCCGCCCATGGACTCAGTCACGTTGCCATTGATCCACGAGTTGATGATTGTGGGGAAACTAGGCACGAAGATACTTAGAAGACGCCAGTTCATGAGCGAAAAGTCAGCACACAGTAAGAACTTCACCAACACAATTCCCGTGTAGCCAATCTGGTACAGAATCGCGCCGCCAGCAAACTTCTGCACGTCATAGGCCTGGGACTCAACAATGGTCCCCACAACGAAGAACACAATGGCTACGTTCAGCAGCTCCATACGACCATAGACATCGGTGAGCTTTGCAAACGTCGGCTGGGCCACGGCCGCAATCACAGAACGAACAATGTTGACCGTGGTCAACAGCGAGTGCGACTGGTACGAGCTGGTGGCCTGGGTCTGGTAAACAGATCGAGTGTTGGAGTCGAGGTTGTACGTGTAGGCCGACAAAAAAATGGCAAAAAAGAAGATCACCCGAGGTGTCTTCTCAAACAAGGTAGACATGATCTCAATCTTCCGCACACCGTACTCCTTCTTCTGTCTTTGTTCCACAGCATCAGCATCATCCATCCACGTCTGCTCCTTCTCATGACCCTCGCTGGTCCTCGTCAGGGTAGGCTCTGCCACTGTCGCTCCCGCATTCATTTTCGCGGTACCTCCGATCTCCCCCTACAGCCATATATATATACACATGCTCAGCGGACAAAAAAATAAAATCCAGTCTTAATCAGATGCATATGCAGCCCCTTTCGGAATATCTGATCATCTAGCCTCCTTCTCAAAACAGCAATGTCTCACACCAATCTCTTGGCTCGTCAACGACCAAAAAAGAAATGTAACCTTTCGAAAACCCACATTCTTTTTTTTTTATCTGGGGGCGTGCCCCCAGACCCCCTGGGCTCGCTTCGCTCGAGGTTGCGGGAATTGATAAATTCTTTCTACTCGTTGAAGCCTCGCTGAACCACGGGGTGGAGGCCGGGGCCAGGTTTGGTTTTCTGGGGGCACGCCCCCAGACCCCCAGGGCTCGCTTCGCTCGGGGCTATGGGTAGTGTTCTATTCTTTGTATTCGTTGGAGCCTCGCAGAGCCACGGGGGTGCAGGGGGCTGGCCCCCTGCAATCCTAACCCAGATGTAGTGTTTTCTGGGGGCACGCCCCCAGACCCCCAGGGCTCGCTTCGCTCGAGGTTATGAGTAGTGTTCTATTCTTCGTCTTCGTTGGAGCCTCGCAGAGCCACGGGGGTCCTGCCCCAGGGTCGGAATTGTTCTTTTCGCTGACAACCTATTGAAGCAGGTGCGGCTAGTTTAGCCATGGGATATTATATCAAGTGTCTTAGTCTGGCCGAAGTATATTTCCTCGTTTTAACTACGGTTTCGGTTGATGGCTGACAAGGTTTCAAAAGAAACGCGAAATTTTTGAGTTCTCAGTTTAGAGAAGGGGCCTCGTGTAAACCCGGGATCGAATGTTGCAGCTCGAAGACTAATTGAAATTGAATGTACGATCGATTCGACCCAAACTTGAGTTGATTGAGTAAGCTGATACAGTCTTGCGTTCTATTTGAGAATCGTCGCAGAGCTAATATTTTTGGTCCACAACCAAAGAACATATGCATAAAGTAGTTGTACATGCATATACGGGATGAAACGCTCGTGCGCGATGGCGCGGCTTGTATAAAGATGATCGAGGGATGAAAACCGTTCCGCAAACATCCGAATATCAGCATCCACTGACAAGGTGCAGTCATTTGTTTGACACAGTCTCGTAAAACTATCTGGGTTTAACCTAGAGTTGGTTTCACATACTTTCCCTGTTCCATAGACAAAGTTGTGTTCCGTCGGCATCCTGGTCGGGGGTTTCGCCATCATTGTAAAAGTTAACAGGCGGCTGGGCGTGCGGCGCTAGCAACGCTCTGTAAGCTGAATGTAAGAGCTGGTCTGTCAATCAATCAATCAATCTGATTGGCGCATCCTTCCACTGGATTTTGTGGCACGGGAGGGGTTGATACCTGCAGGAGAAATCAATGCCACATGAAAGCCGTTGCTCGTATAACAATCGGCCATTAGTGAAGTTTACCCGTCCATGGACGCCGATCATTCCTTTTTAGGCTGCATGCTTGTGACCAATGAGCGTTGTAGGGCTGACTGAGACATGTCTTGGCTTTTGTTGGGATTACCCATCTGATTAAATTATCTGATCGGGATCGTAGCCTCAGCTGGCCATCCCACTTTCTTTCAGAAAAAGAAATAACTCTTAGAACCATCTGCGTCACTAATTCAGATATACTCTTCTTTTCCAGAAAGGAAACAAAACCTTAATTCTGTTCGCAGCGATATCACTTACTAGACCCCAGCGGGGTTCCAAGGCTGGGGGCTGGTCCCAGAAGAACTTCATCGATGCTTCTTATTTTCCAGAAAAGAAGCAAAAGCGTTGGCTCTGCGAGGCTTCAACGAATAGAAAGGATAAACACTACCCAGAGCCCAGGGGGTCTGGGGGCGTGCCCCAGAAATACACTACTGGGTTAAGTTTGCAGGGGGCCAGCCCCCTGCACCCCCGTGGCTCTGCGAGGCTTCAACGAATAGAAAGAACGAACCATTGCCCATAGCCTCGAGCGAAGCGAGCCCAGGGGGTCTGGGGGCGTGCCCCCAGAAAACGAGTTGTGGGTTAGGATTGCAGGGGGCCGGCCCCCTGCACCCCCGTGGCTCTGCGAGGCTTCAACTGAAAGAAAGAACGAACCATTGCCAATCCTCGAGCGAAGCGAGCCCAGAGGGTCTGGGGGCGTGCCCCCAGAAAACGAGTTGTGGGTTAGGATTGCAGGGGGCCAGCCTCCTGCGCCCCCGTGGCTCTGCGAGGCTTCATCGAATAGAGCGATATTCCTTCAATTCCGATGTATATAGTTATATATGGTACAGTGTACTTGAAGGAAGGTGGATAGAGCAAATTTCAACGCCGAAGGCCTCAATGTAGATGGCTTCTAGAGCGCCATGTTCAGATAGATGGTCCGCCAGACGGGTCATTGTATTGTGCCAACATGTTGCCGAATTAGTTGTCGGGGAGTACAAGGAAATGGCCAGGCTTTTTAAAAATGGGAGTTGAGTTAACGTGTCTTTTAGGTCGAAGAGACTTTGGATTCCAGAGAGTGAAAGAGTGAGTTCCTCCAGCTTGCAACCGCAAAGCTGTAAATCGAAGAAAAAATACCTGTCATCAGGCGGAGGTGGAGCCCCAAGAAGTTTCAGAGTCCTCATTTTATTCAACAATGGGAATAATATGTGACTCTCGTCGCCACATTTCGAATAAAAAACATATTCCACATGTTTTAAGCGAGGGAAACAAAACTCTCGAAACCAATCAGCACTCGGTAGAGGTAATCGATCCCAGTGCTCTGGAAGTTTAACAGAACCTTTAATCACAAGCTTTTGTACAACCAGAGGGATTAGTGGGTCAGCTTCACGGCAGTCTACACAGGCGCAATTATCGATCTCAAGCTCTTCTAAGCTTGGAAACGCTCCGTTCTGTCTCAAAGTTTCATCTCCGTGCATAACCAGTGTGATGTTTGAAAACTTTATTCTTTTTAACGACTTTGCATGAGTTGAATAGTCCACAAAAGACCTACCACAGATAATTCTTTCTTTATAAGGACTGTAAATATTGATATATTCCAATCGGGTTAGAGTTTCGAGGGTAAAAAACGTTTCAGGAAGACACATTGGTGATACCACTCCTTCATACTTGTACTCTACACCTCTAATCCTAGGCCCAATCAGTTCCATACACCTCTCATGACCCGGGGACGAACTCTCGGGTCTTTTGCGAAACTGGTAAAACAGCAGGTTGATGGTAATATTCAACGGTGAAGACAGTAGTTTTTCCATTACATCGCAAAAGATTTGGCATTTTTTTTTGGTTAGGGTCTCAAGCCATTCATGGCGATGGCAATTTGGTTGAAAAAGTGATTTGAACGCAACATCAACTGTACTATGAGACTTTTGGTTATAGATGCATCTCAGAACGCAATCCACAGTGTTCTTCACTGAATGTTCAACCTGAAAAAGACAAGTCCCATCGGGAACACTGAAAACAACCTGTTCAATCTTTCGACTCAACCAGTATTCCAAACCTTCAGGCATAATATCTCTCGATAAAGACTCCTGATCAAGACTTAGGCTTTCTCGAACAGTCGGCCTTTCAGCGTCTTCTTTGTAAACAAATGCAATGCTACGTCTGTCTGATACAAAGTTGAACTCAATTTTAATCGATCCAATTGTATCATCAATCATGTCTCTCAGCTTCCAACAGGTTACTTTCAACTGCAGTAGGCTTGCAAACGGGATTCCCTTTGTTATAATAGTCCATACCTCTGGTGGTAGTTGTAAAACGCTCATAACGCCCGCTGTCGTATTAGGTTATCACACCTGGTAATTCCGGGATTTTTTTGCATTCTAGAAATTTATATACCTTCTGCCAACCCTAATAGCTAGCTTGGCTATTCTAAAAATTTCCCAGTCGTTCCAACAGTTCTTGGTCTCGCACTAATTTTATCCTCTTCTTGAGACAAATTAAAACGTATGATTTTTGTCAAAAATTAGCATTAGCCCTGCGAGGCACATACAAACAGCGGGTTATTAGATAACTGTTGTTCTTTTCCAGTCAATGTGTTAGGTTAGCTAAGCAAATCGAAAGAATTAATACTCATATTCAAAAGCCTTATCTCTCACCAAAATGACCGGACTGGACAGCCGTGTTCAGTGTTAGGGACAAAGTTTCAGTATCTAAACTAAAGTTAATAAAATTATACAATTTAGAAATAATCTACTATATATTGACAAACTATTCCTACTCCATCCTTCCCTGGTCTGTTCCGCGTAGGGACGTAAGGCCAAGGTAAGAGGCTATACACGCCAGAGGCGGGGGCAAGGGAGAGACCCGGTATGTCACGCCCGGATGGAAAATATACCGAATATCAATATGACGTTTCCCATCATCTTATCTCAAACATCGTACCTGATTCACTGGCCTTAGTAGCAATATCAATGTGAAACCCCGTATCGTCCTAACTGGATTTTCGTACCTGGTGCAGCTCCATTCTCAACGGCTTTATAGATGAGTTAACGTTGCGTTCTTCCGCAGTGAAAGTACTTTTACGATGTTAACAGACTTATTCAAAATGAGTCCATCATGTCAAGGTATAGTTTGGTCATTCTTCATGCCTAATATTTGAAAAGCATACGATTTCTAGCAGCGCCTGTTTTAATCACATTATTTTTGTTCCAGTTCATAATCATGGATTTTATTGGACTCTCCTCACCCTGGCGGCCAACGTCGACACATCTGTTTCATCCTTACTCTCTAGCTGATGGTAGTAAGCCAATAATTTTCTGTTATATTACTCTGCTTAATGTTAATTCTTAGCTAATACTGCATCCTCCGGTAATCCACTCAATCCCCCTTCTCGCAGTTCAGTTGGCCAGCGAAGTCATATCAACCCCTCATCATTAATCACAGAACCTATCATGGATCAGGTTGTAGATTTCTTTTTAATGAGCCCAATTTAGTACCCAGGGTAAGGTTGTCAGGGTGAATTTCAGCCTTGCGGCGTTTGGAGGAATGCGCTGTAAGAGTATTGGCGAAGAAGGGTGGTTGCATGTAAAGTGAACCGCATTTATGTATCTGTCGAACATGCTTATCGTGCTTTGGTCGAATGCTCCACTGACATCAAGATAAAAATTGATATCCATCCTTGGGCGGGTTTTTCTAGCAATTTCGAGTAGTTTTTTTTTGAGCTCCTCTCTGCAATCTTGTGATAGGATGGTCAAATACAATGGCAAGTTGAGACTTCCTTATTTTTCTAATTAAGAAAGTAACCTCCTTTAGACAGTCAATAGTCCTGTCAAAGATGGCATCACAACTGCTGAAGTAACCAGTGAGGATTACAGAGAAATTGCGGCAATTCTTGTTTAACATCCCTTTCGCATATTTGAGAAAGTTGTCCGCCTTATAATATACCTCCGTTACAGGAGCCTCGGTAACTTGAGCCCTTCCAGCTTGCCCTCTCTGTCTGTAGCGCTCTAAACTTGCCACACCACCTGCACCGCCTCCTGAGCTCCTGCTGCCCGTGGTCGTAGCTCTTTCTCTAGCGCTTGCAGACGATACTGCTCCAGCTGACTTAGCAAAGCCCCCTGCGCTTCTGCTGCTTGCGGCCATAGCTCTTGCCCTCATGTCGTTTGCGGTCGACACCGCACCACCTGAAGTTACAGTATCAACACGCTCGCCTCCAACCCTTCCCGCACCAATGACTGGACTTTGCTGTACAGATAACTGGATAAGTCCATTGTCGTAGACACGGATAGTCAATGTCTGTCGGTTCTCTGAGACTTGTTGTTGCGACATAGTGATGTGCTCTAGAGTTCAAAGATAATGAGAGTTAAGATGTCCACTGAAAACGAAAACAAGCATTAAAGTTTAGCCTTTGCGAAAAGGTAAACATCGGTGGACCTTATTCTGGGGGTATGCCCCTTAACCCCCTACTCATGCTGTGTGGTTTTTGGGCTTCACTCTTCTGCTAAGCTCCAATGCGCTGAAGACACTCACCCCCCTCCACTACCTTTATTCTTTCCGTAATACAACACCATAATAGAGAGCGAACTTCTTCTCAAAATTCCCTGACATCTGCTGTTGCCATTTCGCGAAAGTTAGCAGTAAATCTATATGTAAGCCGCACGCAAATCTAAAGGACATAACTTATCTATCTGTGAAGCTTCAACCAATACCAAACACCTCCGCAAAACGGATCCACGAAGGTCTTTCCCCACAGAAGCAAATTCATAGTCTTTCTTCTTTTCCGGAAAAGAAGCAAAAGCGTTAGCTCTGCGAAGATTTATCTAATAGCTAAACCCTCCGCAAAACGGAGCCACCAAGATCTGGCCTCACAGAAACAATTTCATAGTATTTCTTCTTTTCCAGAAAAGAAGCAAAAGCGTTAGCCCTGCGAAGCTTTATCTAATACCTAAACCCTCCGCAAAACAGCCACCAGGATCTGGCCTTACAGAAACAATTTCATAGTATTTCTTCTTTTCCAGAAAAGAAGCAAAAGCGTTAGCTTTGCGAAATCTAATCCCATACCTAAACTCTCCGCGAAGTTAAACCGAGCCACGGGGTCTGGATCTGGCCTCAGAAAAGCAAATAGTATTTGATAGACTCTTCTTTTCCAGAAAAGAAGCAAAAACGTTAGCAATGCGAGGCTCATCTAATGCCTAAACCCTCCGCGAAGCGGAGCCACGGGGTCTGGGGCTGGCCCCAGAAAACAAAGCACTCGATAGCAAAAGCGTTAGCAATGCGAAGCTTAATCTAATACCTGAACCCTTTCGCGAAGCGGAGCCACGGGTGTTAGACTTTCTTCTTTTCCAGAAAAGAAGCAAAAGCGTTAGCTCTGCGAGGTTTTATCTAATACCTAAACCCTCCGCGAAGCGGAGCCACGGGGTCTGGGGCTGGCCCCAAAAAAACAGAGTATTCGACACTTTCTTCTTTCCCAGAAGAGAAGTTCTGCTTCGCACAATGCTTTCACTCACTCGAGCCTCGGCGAAGCCGACCAGGGGGTCTGGGGGCGTGCCCCCAGAAACCATCCATCTAGTAGCTAGTTAGTATAAACCTGTTAGTTACAAAAGCCTCGGCACAGGGCCGGGGCCTTGAAGAGCGTCCGGCTGACAAAGTCACGTGATTTGTCAGCGAGGCAGTCTATCAAATATGCGTCTTGGAGAAACGAAGAGTCAAAGCTTGAGGAAGTTTTGGACGATTGAGTCAAAAGACTTGGGGTTGTCGAGGTAAACATGATGGCCAGCGTTCGGGACGACGTGGAAGTCGGCGTGGACGCCGTCTCGATTGAGTCTGGCGACGGTTTCCTTGCCGGCATGCACGTTCATCCAGTCGTTTTCGCCGTAGATCCAGGTTGAGGGGCATTTCAGGGCTCCTGGGACGCGCGAGATCATGGGCATGCGCGCGACGGCCCCTGGTGCGAGGATTCGGGTCAAGGCATACTCGCCAGAGGGCTTTGCAGTGAAGATGCGATAGGCATATGTGTGCATCGCATCACGAGCATTAGGGGCCAGGTCTCCGAAGCGACGATGCGTCCAGCGGGAGACCAGCTTGGGCGCAAAGAACCCGCTGCTCCGCAGAATCGAGAACGGCGAGATATGGTTGTTCCACAGATATTGGAGATAGTTTGGAATCTGGCGATTGGTCGTGGCCAGCTCGTTCTCCAGACTATCGCGATGATGCTCGCGCTGCTCCGTCTGCGTCGCAGTCAGCTCGTTCTCCACTTTAGGACCCTGCACGCTCGGTTTTTCGTCCTCATTCCGCTTGTAGAGCACCTTCTCCTCCAGCTCCGGCTTGTAGCCGCGCTCCACGCCCGCAGGAGACACCATGATGAGCTTGCGCACGCGATGCGGATGCTGCAGCGCATAGGCGGCTGCAATGTACCCGCCCAGCGAGTGGCCCATGAGCACAAACGAGTCGAGCCCCTTGCGGGCCCGCCAGCGTTCAATTGAGTCGATGAACCACGCCTCCGTCTCCAGCACCGCCGGGAACCGGCCCATGTCGTCGCGCGTGCTCACGTCCTTCGTCGGAACCTGGAACTTCGGTCTGGCCGATCGGCCGAAGCCCAGCAGATCCAGGGCAAAGACACGTGACCCGGGCAGCGCGGACCACGCGTCAAAGTTCTGGAAAAAGAGGCCGAGTCCGGCCCCGTAGCCGTGCAGCACCACCATATCGGTGTCGCTAGACGGCTGGTCCCGCTCCGTGTTCACCACCTCGAATTCATTCAGATACAGCCCATCGCCAATATCAATCCGGTTGCTCTGGGCCCGTCGCCGGCCATCCGACTCCGGGAAGAAGGGCGTGAAGCTCAGAATCGCATGTTCCGCCTTCTCCGCGCTAGGAGAGCACCACCATTGGGCCAGCGACTCGCGATAGGACAGAGTCCGTCGCTCCTCCGCGATCTGCTGCTCCTGTTTCGTCGTAGTGGTCGTCGTCGTCATCTATATAATAGCCACAACAAACAACAAGCAAGTGGGCTGAACAGACAGACTCTCGAAGCAGATGTGGTCCTCGAGCTCAGTGGCGACAGATCCGGCCTTTATATAATAATCAGATCTTATCTCCGTCGGCTCTCCGACACCTCCATCTCCGATGCGGCTCCGCCACCACCGGAAGCGTCCCCACCAAAGTCCGCTTCGCGGAGATTAGAAATCAAGGTATTATTCATTCATACTGCCAATGCTAAGGTTAGCATAGATGATGGTTTTCTGGGGGCACGCCCCCAGACCCCCAGGGTCGGCTTCGCCGAGGTTGGGTAGCCCATATATGTAGCTATGTTTCGCGCAAAACAGTCTTCTGCGGAGCAAAACGCTTTTTGCTGCTTTTTCTGGAAAAGAAGAATACGAGATGAGTATTTTATAGTTTCTGGAGCCGCACGTCTCCAGGTTTTCTGGGGGCACGCCCCCAGACCCCCAGGGTCGGCTTCGCCGAGGTTGGGTAGCCCATACTTATACCTATGTTTCGCACAAAAACGGCTTCTTCGGAGCTAAACTAACGCTTTTTGCTTCTTTTTCTGGAAAAAGAAGAATGTGAGATGAGTATTTTATAGTTTTCTGGGGGCACGCCCCCAGACCCCCGGGTCGGCTTCGCCGAGGCTGGGCAGCCTATACTTATAGCTATGTTTCGCACTAAAAAGTCTTCTGCGTAGCAAATCTAACGCTTTTTGTTTCTTTTTCTGGAAAAAGGAGAATGCGAGATGAGTATAGATTTCTGAGGGCACGCCCCCAGACTCCCTGGGCTCGCTTCGCTCGAGGCTATGGGTACTGTTCCATTCTTTCTATTCGTTGAAGCCTCGCAGAGCCAGGGGGGTGCAGGGGGCTGGCCCCCTGCAATCCTAACCCACGTGTGGTTTTCTGGGGGGCACGCCCCTAGGAAAATCCGAGGTTGGGCGAAGTATGTTTCGCAAGAGGAAAGCTCTATAGCGGTGGAAAACTAACGCTCGCTGTTCTTCTTTCAAGAATAGAAGTGAGGGAGATCGGTAATAATAGTCTTCAGTTTTTTTCCATAAAAAACTGGTTTTATGTGGGTATTCAATAGTGGGTGGCGGTGTTTGTGGCAACGATTTGGGCGGTGTTCAAAGGACAGCAAGGCGTTGCCACAAACAGCCACGTTCAGACGCCACAGCACTACCATATACGTTGAAAAGCGCTGAAAAAAAGGATAGCTGGTCCACGGTATGTCTGAACCCATTATCGCCCGTAGGGGTGTCTTAGCACCCACCAGTCTCCGTAAACTCGCTGATTAAACTGATTAAAGTGTGGAAATACGATAACTGCTCTACTTTACCAGGTGTGCTGAGATTCATCCAATATAGTAGACATAGATTATGACTTATTATCGTCGTAGCGATTAGGGAACCCCGTCATTGAAACTTGGCATAAGGGTTCGTGCTGGTTGAATTGTGTGGAAACAACAGGTTTACAGTGAAAACACACTCCAACAAGAAATGTTATCGATTGGGCCGCCGGAAGAAATGGTAAAATTGCCCCTATGTCACCACACGGAATACAACGACAGTAAACATAAGAAATCATTTGAAGTGAAACCGGACTCTACAGTTTGTCTATCTCGTATCCAATCAGCCTTAAGTTGCAATAATCCCAGCTCCCTCATGCAGGTATACAGCTCTAGAGCACTCCCAGTATTTCCGTGTTCCACCTATCCTCAATACAAACTAACGTTCTTTACACAGTATATTTCAGCTCATCTATAACATCGTCCACCATAGTTCCCCATGGATGAAAGATAAGTGTAGGTGATTTCAAATTTTGCATCAGGGTTAGGATTGCAGGGGGCCAGCCCCCTGCACCCCCTGGCTCTGCGAGGCTTCATCGAATACTCCCATCCTTCGGCGAAGCCGACCTTGGGGGTCTGGGGGCGTGCCCCCAGGAAACCAATCAACACCCTTGGTCGAGTTCACCATTTTTTGGCCACAGAGGGATCTTCTGCGAAAGCTGGTGTGATCTCCTGGGGGCACGCCCCCAGACCCCCTGGGTCGGCTTCGCCGAGTTTTGGGTACAGTGAGGTCTTCTGCGAAGCATACTAACGCTTTTTGCTTCTTTTTCTGGAAAAAGAAGAATATCATTACGCCAATTGGTTCCAAAAATCGCCTAGAAGGATAATGGATCACCAGTTTATGCGGCTAAAGCCG
The DNA here is from genome assembly GCA_030573635.1 of Blastobotrys ciferrii. NCBI lineage: Eukaryota > Fungi > Ascomycota > Dipodascomycetes > Dipodascales > Trichomonascaceae > Blastobotrys > Blastobotrys ciferrii. The sequence goes on along the minus strand of JAJMDO010000054.1, from coordinate 82,921 downwards.
GTTGTAGAGCCGCGCGCGGCGCGTAATTCTCTGCCAGTATCGGGGTCGCCTTCCGGCGGCTCGGCGAGGCTTACACCGACGTGGTTATATATAATTGGACCAAAGCCTTTTTTTCATTTTAGAGACCAGTGTCTTCCCTTTGATACCAAGAAATTCATGAGATGTTGGTCCTTTTCTTGTCCTAGGGCTTCTTTTACAAACATCCTGAGAAGCAGATTATTGATTTCGGGGCAAAAAACTAACATAATGCCAAAGAACGACGATCGTCGGAAGCCAGTTCTTCTTACTGTATTCCTCTGCGGCTCCAATTGTCTATTTTTTTCTCGAAAAATAGCCCAAAACAATGCTCGGTTCTGAAAAAACTGAGTTTTGCCCATAATCCGCGAAGCGGACCCAGGGGGTTTGGGGGCGTGCCCCCAAGAAAATCGAGCTGATAACAGATAACGGCTCATGCAGCTCTTTTGTAATCGATAAGCTATCTACCGATAAGCTGTTGAGTTTAGGGGTATAGCCCGAGGTAAGATCCCCGCCTGGAGATTGTGGGGTGCGGGGGTGCGAGTTTGGTTATGACGAGGGGCTCGGAATCCGATTCAGCGGAAATGTAAATATAAAAGGAGGGGAAATCCAGCAGGAGGACGCGGTAGGGGTATATATAGGAAATGGTTGTTACAGGTAGTGAGATTGTTGAGTTTGTTGATGCCCGTTTGGCTGAGCTTGGGTCAAAGCTAAGGGAGGTGAATCGCACCATCCATTCAAACCCTGAGCTCCTGTTTGAGGAGCACATTGCGCACGACACCATTTGCGACTTCTTAGAGAGTCTCGGTTACAAGGTCGCGCGCCATGCTTATGGGCTGGAAACCAGTTTTGAGGTGATTTATGGCCAGGGCGGAAGAATGATCAACATCAATTGTGAATACGACGCACTCCCTGACGGCGGTCATATGTGTGGACACAATTTGATCGCCACATCGAGTATTGCAGCATTTCTGGGTCTGGCAGCTGCCTTGGAAAAAACCAAGGTGGCTGGCAGGGTGCAATTGCTTGGTACACCCGCAGAGGAAGGTGGAGGCGGAAAGGCGTTGTTGATCAACGCCGGGGCCTACAAGGATGTGAGTGCCTCGCTCATGGCCCATCCCGGCGGAAACGAAAAGGAATACCAGGCTTATGCCAATACTAGACCTGTAGCCGCCGCTCACGTGACCTACGAATACAAGGGCAAGCCCGCTCACGCTGGAGCCTATCCGTGGGACGGAATCAACGCGTTGGATGCGTTTGTATCCTTATACAACAATGTGTCGTTGCTCAGACAACAGGTAAAGCCTGATGAGCGCTTGCATTGTTGCCTCGTGGAGGGGCCTAAGGTTGCCAATTTGATCCCAGAACACACAAAGGTGGACTTCACGGTTCGCTCCAACACTCTCCGCAGCCTGGAGAAGCTGGTCGAACGAGTGGACAACTGTGCCAATGCCGCAGCCTTGGCCACCGGATGCACCATGGAAAGATCCAGCATGATTCCATATGCTGACCACATCTGTCCCCAGGCCATGAATGACCAATTCATCAAGCACCTGACCTCTCATGGGATCAAAACTGGCAATAACAAGACCATACAAGCATCGACAGATCAGGGAAATGTTTCACACGTTGTTCCCAGCTTGCACGCCATGTTCTCTCTAGAGGAGGCAGGCGATAGTAATCCACACCAAAAGCCCTTTGAAAAGGCTGCCGGTAAAGACAAGGCCCACAATGTATCGATAACGATCGGCAAGGGCCTTGCCCAAACAGCATTCGACCTGATCGTGGACGATTCTCTCCATGGCCAAGTCCATAAAGACTGGAAACAGGACATCGACGATAGAAAAGACCTCTAGTTTTCGAATATATTATGGCCTTAGAAGCGCTCCCTACCCCCCTTTTGCTTCTTCGTTGGTTGTTTTCTTGGGGGCACGCCCCCAAACCCCCTGGGTCGCCTTCGCCGAGCGCTGGGTATGAAAAGTTTCTGCAAGCGGAGCTAACGCCTTTGCTTCTTTTCCGGAAAGAAGAACCTTCAACTTATCTAGTCGAACCGAGGTTCGGTGTGGAATGCTCTGCGAGGCAGTTGTTTCGTTGTTGGTTGTTTCTCTTTCCAGACCCTAGGTTAGGCTTTGCCAAGCGTTAGATATGAAATGTTCCTGCGAAGTAGAACAAACGCTCTTTTCTGGAAAAAAAAAAAAAAAACTTCATTTCTACTATTAAAATCGAGGATTAGGTGTGGAAAGCCTCTGCAGAGCAGTCGTTTCGTTGTTGGTTGTTTCCTTGGGGGCACGCCCCCAAACCCCCTGGGTCGGCTTCGCCGAGCGCTGGGTCTGAAATGTTTCTGCGAAGCAAAACTAACGCTTTTGCTTCCTTTCTGGAAAAGAAGAAACCTCACCTCTACTAGTTTAACCGAGCTTGGTTAGAAATGCTTCTGCGAAGCGGTTGTATTCGTTGTTGGTTTTTTCCTTGGGGGCACGCCCCCAAACCCCCCGGGTCGGCTTCGCCTAGCGTCGGGTTTGAAATGTTTCTGCGAAGCAGAACAAACGCTTTTGCTTCTTTTCTGGAAAAGAAGAAACCTCACCTCAACTAGTTAAACCGAGGTTGATTAGAAATGCTTCTGCAAAGCGGCTGCTTTCTTGGAGACACTCCCCAAAACCCCTGGGTCTGCTTCGCCGAGGGTTGGGTATGAAAGCGAAGCCGAACTAGCGCTTTTGCTTCTTTTTTTCGAAAAGAAGAGATTGGGCTCGATTTGCTTAAACATAATCCGCCGAAGCCGATCCAGGGGATCTGGGGTCGAGCCCCCAGGAACACGATTGGCGAAAGTGTAGGGGATAGTCGGCTTCCGATGTGGATAATGGTTGACGTCATCCAGGGATGGTACGTGGATCATTCCCTTTTTTGGAAAACCGTTGGAAGCATATAAATACCCACAATTTGCCTTGTTTGATTCAAGTGCAATAACGATGATTGGAAAAGACAAGGGTAAGGAATTTCCACCTTCTTATGACGTGGCAGCTGAAGAAACGCCAGCATACAATGATGATGTGAGCATGTCGGAACTTTTTAAGAAGCTGGATCTGGGGGAGGTCAATGCAGACAGCGTTCCTGAGACAGGGGTGGTTGTGTGTCATTTAAAACTGTTGGAGGCTTTTTACTGTATGAGACAGGAAGTTGAAGGAATAGAGAGTCTATTTGCTACTGGGGATATGGAAGAGAAGGTTGCAAAGGAGCGAAGATGGGCAATATTTATGTCACGGGCAGTTGATCGTTTTGAAAATGGTGGAACTGCCTGATTGTGGAAAATACAGAGCCATCATTGTTAAAGTTGTCTAATGATAGAAGCAATCTGCCGCTTAGATGTCCGCCTAAAGGAAAACTGGTTGAACCCAACAAGCTTCCGCCGTTGGATGTGTTAATGGTTTGGCATGCGTTTTTGTTGAATCCGATGGCGTATGCTGAGGATTGCTGGCGATTTTGTGTGAATGATGTTATTTGGAACACACAATTCCCCTGGAAAATGGTCAATGTGTCTATTGGTTCTGAATACAAGTACCGTGTGGAAGAGAAGCACAGGGCCTATTTTGAATCCAAAACGGGCATTCCCTGGAACAATCTTGATGATGATCCAGAGAAAAAGGAAAAGATGGTTCAATGTGTGAAATGTCGGGCAAAGTTTGGTGTACGATTCAGCCCTGTGGGCGGTGAGGATCCTTCGTGCTGTTATACGAGCGATTCTTTCGAGGTTGCGTGCCCTCAATGCGACGGAAAGGTGTCTCATGATAGTTTAAGGGTAAACAAGTTTGTCAAAGATGTCAAGTCGTATGAGAAATATGGGACATGCTTCCCAGCTACATTGGTTAATGTCTACAGTGGGTTTTTCAACCCTCCAAACAAGTCCTGTCCCATATATGACGCGGTTGACGATCCAAGGGTGAAAGAGCAAATATCAGCGTTGCCAAATGCTCCCTCCATGATGAAGGTAAAGTCTATCATGGAAACATTTTTCGGAGATGAGAAGCGCAAGAAGAGAAATCTGGTTATTCAATATGACGGGTACTTTGTTAGACGGTTCATGTCGCATTACTGGGATAACTCGTCAATCTTTGCCATCGATTTAGAAGGAGCAGTGCACCGTCAAGGGACCTTTATTCAAAAGATGCACCAAAATGACTGGCTACACTGTCCTTCGCTGCTCAACACCGTTCCTGGAATGATTGAAAAATACGCCAACTTCTTCCAGCTCATTCGAAACAACTCCTTTCTTATGGCTGTTCCAACACTTGACGTTGACTTGGTTTGGCATACACACCAACTCTTAGCAAATGCTTATTTCAACTATTCAACCATCAATGCATGGAAGTTTATTGATCATGATGATAAGGTGATGGAAACCACCTTAACCGACTGCTTCACACGGACGGTTCGACTCTATGAATCCACATTCAAGAAGATATACTCCGAATGTATGTGTTGGTTTTGTCTCGCGACTCGAGAGCATCGGACCAACAAGAAGCCTTTTTCAAAGTCCCCACAGGATGCCTTATATGATGCAGCTATTAAGGGAGCATACAATCCATCAAACTCCAACTATAAGGCCCACATCAGCACTCACAGTGCGGTACCCGATAAGGACCAACGGGGTCGCCAGCACGCCATACTAAAATCTGAATATGAAGAAGCACACAAAAGAGTGCAAAAGAGAGTCAAAAAGCTCGGGCGACAAATTCCTCCGCCATACGTATTCCAATCACAACCTGATGATTCTACCTGGCATGCCACCGAATTCAATTCAAGCTTATACGGAACTCCACCCTTATGGATGGCTGATGGAAAATCCAGCTACGGTGATTGTTGTTCCGGCACATGCGGTGCTGCCATCTCCGCTGGCGGCTCCTGTACAAATGGGGCTGGACCAGGAGGATGTGGTGCAGTAACTTCTTCAGTCTGCGGAAGCGTCTCCTCCTTTGCCAATATCGCCGGCTCACAACTCCTAACTACTACACAATCCTCCGCTGCTTCTGCTGCCGGCGGAAAAACTGGAGCAGTCGCATCAGTCGGTGGTGGCATAGGTATGTAGCTCTGTATACTATTCATTACTAAACGAAACAGAAAACTACCCTTACCCAGATCTCGGGCGAGCCCCAGAAAGCAATTAAGGGTTAGGACTTGCAGGAGGCCAGCCCCCTGCACCCCCGTGGCTCTGCGAGTCTTCAACGAATAGAAAGAATAGAATACTACCCATAAACTCGAGCGAAGCGAGCCCAAGGGTCTGGGGGCGTGCCCCCCTGAAACCACTACTGGGTTAGGATTGCAGGGGACCATCCGGCTCTGCAAAAAAAAGAATAGAGTGTTAGCCAAACCTCGGTGAAGCCGACCCGGGGGAGGATCT